>JAZGTK010000645.1:0-58109 GCA_036877625.1 Ambastaia sidthimunki
TATATATAGTATTGCTTTTGCAAATGTGATTACAATAGCAGAGGAGGAACCAAGAGAGTCCATGTCATTCATTTTAATTGATTTAATTTTTATTGTGTACATGTTTTTTTTTACACATTTTAATAAGATTCCAAATGCTTTTCACACATTTATGAAGACCAACTTTTAAGGTGGTTTGGGAATACTTATAAACATCTGTAGAACAAATGAAAAGGAGGAACAGGAGGATGCAATAGTACATTAATGATAATCAGAAAGAGAGAGAGAGAGGGAGAGAGAGAGAGTTGTTTTCTCATTGTTCCATTTGGACCATTAAATAGACAATATTGTTAATGCAAGTTTTAAGAACATTGTTTAAGAGAGTTGTTTATTAATTCCATTAATACTAGACTATTTACTGATCTGTTAAATTCATGTTAATGATTTTGTTCCCAGTTGAAGTATCTCAAGCCAGGGAACTGCTAGCATCTGGCCCCAGAGAGGGCAGCGCTACCAGAACTGTTTTTCTTCCCTGACGTCAGTGTTTAGAATGAACAGCATGTACTGTGCTACACTGAAGTAGATTGTTTGCAGAGTCATTCAGAATAACAAATCCATATAACATATATCTAATAAAACATTAAATAAATAACTAAATGTGAGGTGAATATTGAGAGAGATTAGGTTCCTAATCTGAGCAAACTACTTTATATATTGTTGGGTATCCACCTACACATTCAAATGCTTATTGCATATGAACACATTAAGTTTTGATGACAGGCATATAATGAACTGTGACACAGGAAAACGACATTGAAGGTAAAAAGGATATGAGTGGTTGTCCCATTGCCCTTGAGTCGCACAGTTTCTTCCTCCTTTCTCTCTCACTTCCCCTTTTTCTGCTGACTCATTAAACATGTTAAATACATGTAAAATCTTAACACATATTGATTACAGAAAAACGTTAAGAAAGCAAACAACAATGCTAAATAATAAACAGGTTTCAGTCTTTTGTTGTTGCTAATAACTTTTGTTGTTAAAACCGGTCAATCATGATGACCAAATCTGCTCAGGGCCATAATAGGGCAAAGGTCTACAATAGATAACTGCCTTATCTAAAAGCATCTAGGGGTCTGAGGATTAGTCCATCTCCAACTGAACTGTCAATCAATAGCCAGACATACAGTACTGGTCAAAAGTCTCTAAAAAGTTATTCTGAAAAAAGCTTCTGTTTATATATTATATATAGTATATCAGTAGAAACCTCAGAATCAGTATTTGGCATGTGTACCTTTTGCTTTAATTACTGCATGTGCATTAACTGTCATGGTCTTCACAATGATCAGAATGCATTGAGAATGTTCCAAGGATCATAACATAAATAACTTTTGCAAATAATTGTGGCAAATCATCTTATTTGATTAGTAAACTGGAAATAGAGCAGAATAATCAATATTATATATAATTCATATCATAAATTTTTTTTTTTCATTTTTCTAAGATAAAAAAAATCAGTAAAACAGAAAATAACCTTTTTTAAATTTATATTTGTTTTGGAAATCATACTATTAAACTCATATTAGCGGAGGAAAACCATGATGACCACTTTACTTAAAAACATTATTAATCAACACGCATAAACAAATAAAAAAAACAGAAAAAACTTTTGTAAACAAGACCTGGCAGCAGGTTTGATCTTTAACAGACGTGCCTTCAAACATTAAATCTCTCCAGCTCTCCAATTCCTGCTTAGGGCAGCCTTTATTTGGACTAATATGAAGCTTAGTAACCATAGCAATGTGTCCATAACAGGGCTAAATGCCCAGAGTTTGTTTTACTACTTGCCTTTTTAAATAACAGCATGTACAGTGATGACTTGCAAGAGATCTGTGTTTTTCCTGGTTTCAAAAACATATGTTTCAATAAAAGATTCAGAAAGGAAGTGATAATGTATAAATGAAAGAGGGATGGAAAATTCTCTATAGGAATGTAGGGGGCGTAGATCTTCTACCATGAAATGTGCCTTGACACTTCGAAGGTTACGGCCAGCCAGTCATTCGAGGCTCCCTGAGTTCACTGGGTGAATGAGGTTAGCTCATATTTTACAGGAACCCCTTTATTGGGTTGAGGATTGCCAAATAAAAGCCACATTCATTGGGAAAGAAGCAGTTACATTTATTAGAAGAAGAGCACAGTTAATTCTATGTACAATGGTCCAACACTGATCTTTGTGCTGAACTGTTTTACACCAAATGTAAGGGGGGTTTATTAATGAGGCATAACATCAAAGATATTTTTTCATGAAGGGCTCCCTTATCACTTCAGATCTATTAATCTGTTAGCATAAAGCACAAGACATATATGACACATCTTCATAAGTGGTCCCTTGCCAGCAATGTTTAATTATCATAAAGTTGTTTTTGGTAAGTTATTGTTTTGAATTTTTTGCTATCTGTAATCAGCAGGTCAGAGGAAACATGGCAGGATACACATCTAGTCCTTTGAAGAGTCACAACATTTTTGCTTTTCTCAGAATGCTGATATTTACATTTTAGTAGCCGGTTAGAAACAGACACCAGCGTAGTTTACAGAACTTTATTTAAGTGTGTGTGGAAGAGTGGGAGCTCATCATGGGGGCAGCATTAAATCTAAACGTTTAAAGCTGAAGAGGAAATCAGAATAAATCAGAAAATAATCCCAAGATTATGAAGCAAGATTATCTGTTTCATCACCTGGCATGATAAACATAAATTTATGTTGCTCCGGTTTTGTATTTCTCTTTTTTTTACCACTACGATTTTTTTCTCCCCTGCAGTGCTCATGATTTTTACAATGAAATCTGGAAAGTGTTAAATCCCATTCACAGCAAATGCAGAAAGAGAGAAAATGACAGAGAATAGAGAGAGAATTCTCAGGAATGTAGGAGTCTGGCTTCTAGGTTACATCCTTTCTCAAAAATCTGCCTTCTTACTCACCTCTCAGAGAAGTTGCAATGAATACCTAGAAATGTTTTCTAACCCCAGTGTGCTGTTCTCTTAATTTTTTGGGACAGAAAACAAGATCATTTCCAGTAAGTCCTGTGATGTTTTGTAATAAATTGCTGAAATGGTTGTGTGTATGTGTGTGTCAGTATTAATCTGTGTTTGTTTGCCAAAGTCATTTTCTGAAAAGTCACCACATAAGTGATCACTGATTAACCCCAAAGCTTGTGCCAAACTAGTGAGGAAAGACTTTACATCACAATTTCCCTCCACAAACACAAACACCAGGGTGCAGTTAAATCTCTCTCTCCAGCCCAAAAGAGGCTCTCCGTCTCTATAAGAGACTTTGAGCATTCTTTAAGTCACTTAGGGTTTTTATTTTCCTGTTAGAGGGGCAAGCCAGTGGTCTTTTGTCATTTGAAGTGTGAGAATCCTGGCTTGAGCTGGCGAACTTGCACAGCAAGCACAAAGGACTTTAAGCATTTATGTGTTTCTGTGGGTGAAAGTGTGTTCGAATCTGGTGACAATGCTGCCCAAACATGAGCAAAGTACCTATTTACACCAAATACGTGCTGTATTAGCGTATTAGGTAGAGGCGTTGGGCTCTGTGCCCAGGCAGAGTACAACAGAGGCTGCCTTGTAAAATGCTGAATGAAGCGTACAGCATGCAGTATGTCTGTCTTTCTAGTCCAGTAAAACATTTCTGTGGAGAAATGTTGGAGAAAAAAACATACAGACCCACATGTGGAACTTGTTAGTGCAAAGAGACAAAAAAAGAGGAAGCGGGCTAGTAATGGTGGTTGATCAATATATACAGTACATACACACGTGACTGTGACCAATTCTGAGGAAACTTAAGAACGTGTTAAGGTGCTCAAGCAAATGGCAACACTAAACAAGTCAAAGTGGCATTTTGTTTTGAGGTGTTTACCATGTGGCAGTTAATCTGTAATGGCTTTTTTTGCAGTACCATTGAGAAGATCTTGAGTGCTGACATTACCATCTTATCTGCAAAAAAACTGTTGAGGACACAAGAGCCACACAGAGAATTGTTGAGATGATCATAGACAGATTTACCAGTCGAGGACATCCATTGCCTGTATAACAAGGTGCACATCTTCATTCAGAACTCTTCATTGCCTCTGAACCTACTTCTAAGATACTTTGTTAACCTATAAACAGCACAAGAACAAACACTCCTTGTTGTAAAATGCCTTTTTGCCCTGAAACACTCTTCAGCCAATCAAAGTCTGCCAAAGCAATTTGTGGGTAGACCAAGTGTGACATTAAACAGTGCACTGACAATAACATGATTCTCCTAACACCACAAATACCTTCAGCGCATTCAAAGCAGGAAACTTTATCAAAACACCCACTTATAGTATTACTGTGTGTTGTTTTTGGAAGGATTATACAAAGATTGGCAAAAACAGCACTAATTGACAGTTTGCAAGGAAAAAACACTTCTTTCTCCTTTCAGTTTTGCCCTGGGTGGTCACACTAATTACAGTTTTTAAAACATCGGGGCGTGACTTTTGACACACCCTTTCTTCATTTTCATTTTGTCTTAAAAGTATCATATAGATGAAACGATAAAAATGTCATAAAAAGAGCAGATCTGATCATATCAACATTTTCTCAACCTTCAACATTTAATATGCAGCATACACTGGATAATGTAATGAGACAGAAAGACTTCTGATAAAATAAAATGTCTAAGCATCTATTACTCAGCCAGTCTAAATCATTTGGAAAAAAAATGCAGCATTTTCTGAGAGTAGTGACTCAACAAGCTGAGTCATATTGTAAATTTTGTTAAATGTTAGGGCAGATGACACATGCTGGTAAAATAACAAACTTTACAGCCATGTCTTCAAGATGCAACTGTTATGACTTCATGACACAACATAAGTTAAGCTTGCTGGCCCTGTGACAAAAACATAGCACCACACAGAACTACAGAACTAACCAAATATGCACTGTGTCCTAAATCATAGTGGGTTAACTTTTTCCTTTATATTAATTTTGTGTATTTATTCTAGTATCATTTAATCATTTTTTAAATGATCAACTTTTATAAACTCCCATAAGCCATCTTTAAACATACTGTAGTAGAACTTATCTGTACACACACGAGTGTTTTATTATAGCTGATAGAGGGCGCTAGAGTGGCGCTTTAGTCGATCGACTCGAGTTTTTAAAGTGAACGATAAATACGTCGTGTTCAATACATGTCTAGAGAGAAGATCTCATTCTTAGTCAAAGTGTTTTCTAATCTCGTTCTTTTCACGTACTGTTTCCACCAGAGTACAGTAGATATATTTCACTTTCAACCAATACATAGACAGAGAGACACATAGACAGGAAGACAGACAGGCAACAGAAGGAAAACAATTATAAAATTGCAGAACATGCAAAAAAGACAATGTATACTGAAAAGCTGTCTTTACTTTAAATGTCAAATGTGCTGATATATTGTTCTTTACTGTTTTATATGAGTCATCAGTTTATCTGCACTTACCAGGGAGGACATAAAGAGAGAACACAAGTGCTGAATAAGCATGCAGATGATGTGGGTGGCCCTACACAAACCTCACTTAAACACCACACAAACACACACCCAGAGTTTCCCACTGACCTCCATTCCACAGGCTGAATTCATGCAGTCTGACAACAGTCTGAGCACATGAGCTCTAAGCAGCAGTGGGGGGCCAGCTGGTTAAAGTAAAACAGCATGTTAGATACTCAGGCCTACAGTGAAGCATCTGGGATTTATTAAGAACCAGTGATGTTGTTTGACAGATAAACAATAACTATTTCTTATGCATTCTCAGCAAATGCATAAGTATTTTTTCCATCTTATTTACACTAGAAAAATAAAGCAAACACCAAATCTTTATTATTAGCCTATTTGACAAATATTTTCAGAAAATGCAGTGGACAGCAATGCTAGTTTGCAGCAAACTAGGTTTATGTGTAATTTATTACCAAGCCTTATATATGGTTTTTCCAAATGTCCATTCAGCAATCTTCAGCTCCCATCTTGTACAGTTTTGTACAGTTTTATTTTTGCAATTTTTTTCTTTTTCCATAATGGATGGCAGACCAAAAGCTCAGTGGTAATTTTCTTAAATGCCCCCCTGTAGTAGCGTGATGATGTAAAGGTGTTTTTATACCTAAAACCACAAAATGAATGGAAAGAATAAGAACCAAGTTCTGTTTAACTGCACCTGGCCTTGAAACCTAAATTACCTTAGATTGGGTCTCAGTCCAGTTTCCCTTCACACTGTTGATTTTTGTTATTCAGTCTTTCATTTCTTTGCTTTTATGCAGTAGTGTAAGGCATGCAGGTAACACAAGCTACACTAAGAATGCCATTCAAGTAAAATAGGAAACAGAATAAAGCCCAAAGCAACATTACATCATTATATAAGCGAGGGAGGAAGTTGTGGCCTAGAAGTAAACAAGGATATCCTAGATGAACAGCAGATCACTTCAGCAATAGTGTAGAGACCAAGCTTCATATCAATACATTACAGTCCTCAAAAACAGCTGAGATAATTATGTTTTTTATTCGTTTTTATAAAATAGTTATATGATAGTTTTTATTTCCTTTAAAGCATGTTCTGTTACGCTATACACATGGCTGTACACAGTGTTTTAGAAATACTGAGGTTCAACAACCTCAGGAGGGACCCCTAGGGGGGTTTGGGAGAAGGCCACTGTATAAAAATGTTGATTTCCCTGATTGACATATGTGCATTTTAAGACATTTGGAGGTCATAAATTGGGTAATAATAGCTGTAAAACCGTGTATGGCTTTTCATTTTCATCTGTGTCATTGACGAAAAATGTGAAAAAATGTTCATATTTATATGCAAATATTATCATAGTGGAAAACAATTCCATGTTTTTTTGTCAACAAAACAATCTGGTTTTGCAATGAAAAAAGGTAAGTAAATGTTAACACAATATTCATTTTTATGTGAACAATCCTTTTAACTTTTTAAACATGGACCATGGACATCAAAATACAGAAGCAGAGGACACTCGGGGGTCACTTGTCAAAAAAAGAAAATTAAAAGAATAAAGAAACAGGTGAATAAACAAACAGAATCCAATGACACTTGGACTTAACTGTTAGTTAAAGAAACAGAATTTGTTGTAATGCATTTTTAATTTTAATATGCTAACCACAACCTCTGTACTGCTAATGCAAGAGGACTAAATTTACCATCTGGTGCGTGGCACTACATATCAATGCTGGGATGATGGAGACATCTGGTGATGAGAATGAGAAGTGCAGGCTGTAAATAAGATATATTTATAATTTAAGATAATATTTTAATTAAGAGTTTTATTTTAAACAAGAGTTTATTTTATGTAATTTTATGTCAGTGTTCCATTGGCACGCATAGGTTAAGCTTTACATGTAATAACTTCTTTATTAATAATTAAAATCTTTTTCAACCACATACAATAAGTGGTTACTTACTCTTATTTTAACACAAACGAATGGTGATTAGTGATTATGATCATGAAATGATTAGTTTTGCCTAATAGCATTAAAATGGAATTAGACAACAGTTAACACGATAGTTTGATATATTTTGTCTTCTTCATATTGCATTGTCTCAGAGTATGTGCATTTGGCTATATACTGGACTCTATACCACAGGCTAGTATGTGTACTATGTGTGGCAGGCCACTCATATATGTATTGTTGTCTCACATTTAAAGACCAGATATTAGTAAAGTGGGAAAGAGTTTGCACAGTTTTATTTTACTACATTCACAGCTTATGATTACAACGAATAACCACGTGTTTACTTAGGGCAGTAAGGAATATTGCTTATAATCAAGTCATCTTCCGTCCTCCACATTTGCTATCTCTGAAACTGATGTATGATGCCACAAGCTCAGCTCATAAACATTAATCTTTGTAAGCTCAGGGTAAGGTCAGCATGTTCATCTTGTGGTTGTTCCCTTTTTTTAAGAGGGAGATCCTACCCCACCATCTCAGAACACAGTGTGCTGTGTTTAGAAATAAACAGAAAGATTTAGTTCAGTTTAAAGTAAACGCATATATAGGTTCATTATCTCAGTGGACCTAAGTTTTGTACGTAAATTAAATTACTTTTATTCAGCGGTCAATAGGTGGCAGTATTTACCCCTCCGTTCTCGATAGGACAACTATATTATAATATTTATTATAATATGGATAAACACACAATAAAAAGTAATAATAAGCTTCCTTTATGGTTACCCGGTCGCTAATAAAAATAAACAGGGCCAACATGATGCTATTGTATTAATACAAGTAAATACATTGACAACAGCAGGTTCAGAACGTTCATATAAATAATTTCATAAATGTATTTATTCATTTGAGATGAATTTTCTTAGAAATTACGAATCACTGTTGTTGTAAGTTGGCTCGATAGAGGAAGTAAACTTGCGATGCTGCTCATTTGTTCGACAAACCGCTCATTTCTCCTACCAGGAGAAGAAAGACGCCAGTCCGCTTGACTGATGTTGTCATCCGCCAATGAATTGAATGGATGTGTGGTGAACCTCAAATCACAGCAAAGAAGGGGCGGAACTTTCTCGGAATAGCCTCTCCATTATTACGTCATGCGAGAACAGCTGGTCGGATGCAAGACCTGAAAATGTGGACAAGCGTAGCGATATAAAATCGCGTCCGTGCCGTCGGGGCGTAAACAGTCAGTTTATCAAGATGTGGTGGCTGGAAGGGTTTAGGTCGGGACTGGGCCGGCTGGAGATCCTGTTGCTTGTTTACACCTTGCTCTGCTCTCTCGGAGGTGAGTCGTTCAGTGAGGGTTCAAGTGAGATCCTGGTGTTGATGCAGTGGAACTGTCCTTTGTGCTGGTGCTGAACTACTTCATAGAATGGCTTTGCTGTAGCGATAACATTTAATGCTATATTACTATAAATAGACGCTGGCCACGTAGCAAGTGGAAGGCTTATATTCTTTTACACAGTTTCTTTTACGTTTTAATAGCACATTCACGAGAATGAAGCAAAGACTACAGTGTGCTTGATTTTTGAGCAGAATAAGTGCATGTGCTGGGTAACTGCGAGAAGTGGCTGTTTCTGTATATCTGGGTAGACTTCTGTCTTGTTATAATATAGGGCAAAACTGAAAGAAAAGTAAATGCGATAACTATGAGTCTTTCGGGAAATATAATTACACCTCATGAGACTAATCTGCTTCATTGCCATACATTTCATACATCTCTTGTGTATGCTGACCTGAAATGTTTAAATTTAATGTTGCGCTGTTGTATTTAGTTTTCCTGTGATTCTTCCAGTACATGTTTACTTGTCTTCGGAAAATATGTAGGCCAGTTATCCAAACATTGCTTTTTAATGTCAGTGTGTGATTCTTACCTCTAGTCATCAAATGCTTGATAGCGCTAAAAGCGCAGCGAGTTGTTTCTTGTTTATCTTGAGACACTTTCCATTTGTAGATCGCATCGATAAGGAAGTTAATCTAGCTGCCAGAGAAAACAATACCTGCGCTCGTGTGCCTGAAAGCGCATCTGATGGATTGTGTGCTTGAGATCTCTCTCCGTGTCAGCCGCACTTGAGCTCCGAGTTCAAATCTCGACCGCAGTCTATTTTTACTCCATTAAAAAGTATAACAACGATTACGAACAGTGGACTCTTCACATTTAAACAACCTATTTTTATACCCTTCTTTAAAAACATGACAGGAGTATTGTGTATTTGTTGTTTGACAAATAAAGATGAGTAAAAATAACTTTCACCTAGCCTTTAAATAAGCTTAACTGTTTGTAATTAAAGAGTGAAGTTTCTGTCAACCTTTTGACCTCATCATTTACTTTGTACTGTCCAATTGAGAAGGGTTGTCTTGTCTCATAGGGGACTTTACTTGCAATGCACTTACCACAGGTGAGATTCATAAAACAAAGCAGTTTATACAAAAGCAAAACATCACTTGATTATCAGGCACATCTATGTTTTGAGGAGATGCGCCAGTCACAGGACTTTGCTCATAGCTCACATTGATCACATTAATGACATGCTGCAGGAACGGAATGACGCTCTGAGGCAGGAACGGAATGATGCTCTGAAGCGGGAACAAAGGAGCAGGACCAATGAGCCACCCACTCTCATGGGAAAGTGAGTCAGAGCAGACCAAAGAAAACAGTTCAATGTGACAGACATAAACAAAGAGCTGGACTGTGACTCAGAGAACGAGAGGACTCCCTTAACTGAGCCTAAATTGTCCAGTTTCCAATCTGACTCTTAATGTGTTGATTAGGTTTGGTCTGTCTGTTCATTTTAAACTTCCTTTCTACAATCACAACGCATTTTGCTGGACAGAATAAAAAAGTGGTTAATCCAAATATCAGAATTATCTAATTAAAAGAGTTAAGACATTTTTATTTTCCTCAGTCTGTCTGTTTGTCTGTCTGTCTACTTACTCACCTGCCTACTTGCCTATGTAGACCAATAAATAGATAATTGTGAGTGAGTGTAAGAGATGCCAATAATATTTCTTCAACGTGTTATAGTGGGTGTGAGAGTGACATTTATGTTGAAACAGAGCGTGTTTGTGAGAGTCCATTATGCAGAGACATGGCCTGTGAAGAGATATTTTGCATTGAGTGGTTGTACATTACTTAATGTTTACATTTACTGTGTAAGTAGGCAGTGTGTTATTATTGACTAAAACTCAGTTTGACGTGTTGAGAATGACAGCACTTGTTCAGTCGGCACCTTTTCATCTGCGTTAATAACTGCGGTTTAAATGAATGACCAACTAAAATGACTTCTGTTTTGAAATTGATAGAGCGACTATTGGATCACACTGAGGCACAATATAGGTGGATGATACTTAACGTCTTTTCAATGTTTCATTTTATGCCAATGCCATTAGCTTACATCAATGTCAGACTCAAAGCCATTTTGTATGTATTGAAAACACCACAAAGAACTAGAGATCATAACGATCTTCTTCGTCTAGATAAGTTCTGCCGGTATTGTAATAACGCATAACGATCCTTGCATGTCAGTTTCATTAACTTGTAGAGTCCCGCAGCTTTGCACCTTTACTCACAAGCGAGTCCGAAATCAATTAAAATGCTGGAAGATGAACGGCGCCACAACAACCCCGCGGGGAGATTTAGGGCTTCATTACTTTGCGCAGTCCGATGAATGCGCGTCATTGCTCTCTGACTGATGCGCCGCCATCGCATAATTCAATATGCGCCGCACCGTGCTGCTAATCTCTAAGTCTTTAATGGAAGTCTGCTGTTGTGATGTCTAAACCGTACAGGAGCATGAAGTTCTTAAGATCGTTGATAAATGTGATAAATGAGTTAGTATCGTGGCAGTGATGGGAAGGGCTTGCAGTCAACAAAAATACACAAAAATGTTTAAACACAGTAAAAGAAGGAAAGAGGAAAAGAAGGAAGAGGTAAAGAAGACTGTATATTACAGTATATGTACACTATGGGGCAACCTTTAGTCCTTTTTCTTAATTGGGAATAACAATTCCAATCTCCTTTGGTCAGTTGCCTTTTAGGCACCAAATTCATATGGCAAAATCTTCTTGGTTTACCAAAAAATAGCTTGAA
This sequence comes from Ambastaia sidthimunki, assembly GCA_036877625.1. Lineage (NCBI taxonomy): Eukaryota > Metazoa > Chordata > Actinopteri > Cypriniformes > Botiidae > Ambastaia > Ambastaia sidthimunki. The sequence goes on from JAZGTK010000645.1 coordinate 11,588, forward strand.
GAACAACAGTTATCATCTAAAAGCTGAATGAAAGGCTAAATTTGGTGTATATGAAAATGTGCAGCTGGTAAACAGGAACAGCGCATAAAGCCCAGCACACTGTTGATGGCACAACGATAAAGTTAGTCAAGCCATAATGGGGCAGTTGTGGTCTACTGGTTAGTGAGTCTGGCTTGTAATCAGTAGGTTGCTGGTTTGATTCCAGCACCGGCAGGTAGCAACTGAAGTGCCCTTGAGCAAGGCACCTAACCACACTTGCAGTGTGTGTTCACTCCTCACAAAGGATGGATTAAATGTAGAGGTCACATTTCAGTTATGGGTAATCAAAACTGACAAAAACTTGTCAATTTTTACTTTCATATAGATTACATGTAACTTGTTGATTTGGTCTCAGTGCAGTAAGGGCCAGACAGGTGCCAAAAATCAGAAACAAAATCTGGTCAGAAGGCTTAGAGCGTGTTAATCTTCTGATATTTTTTAGCGAGGATGTAAAATTAAGAATGAATGAATCATCACTGTGTGTAAATTTAGGCCAGGTTCGTTTTTTCTTTAGAAACCTAAGGCATAGCTGACAACTCTAAAGGGCAGACTGACTGTGAAAATAATTAAGAATCTATTAAGGAAAAACATAGAAAATAAAATAGTGTACAAAATGACATTTATAAAGATTGCACACCTGATATCTGCTTGTACAACTATTCATACAACATTGCATCCATTATAGTTTCTATTTAATACTTTTACACAGTTTCTAGATCACACAAATAACAGAATTCTGATAAAGGTTTGCAGCATAGAAATAAAAAAAATCAGAACACATCAATTGCAGAGACAGAACAAAGAGTGCTGCTTTAGTTCAAAGCTACAACTTCAATGGATGTCAAGGAACGTAGTAGGTAATTGATGAAGCTAAAACGTTCTAGGTTTTAATGCGTTTTTTGAAGATGACAGTTTGATGACTTAGACTTGTTTTATTTGCATCGGTTGCTCTGTTTGCCATTCATTTCGTTTGCCATTACTGCCAAGCTCTCTTTGCCATGAATCTTTTGCCAGCTTTACAAAAACAGTCAAAACCAAACATGTATTATGAAGCCATACATTAACTGACATCGATGGTGCTTGTGCAACTGAGAGCTGAAATGATTCTAAATGCTTATCTGAACACCAACATCAAATGTTTTGAGTTGAGAGGAGGGCAATATAATCAGATTGCATTTGTTTGGAGTTCCACCATCTGTTCGAGTGCATTTATTCAGTTTGCACCAGTGATATTCTCCTCTCTATTGTTGGAATGAGGACACATAAGGTGTGCTGTACCCTTAAGGACTACATGGAGGTTTGTGTTATACTCTAGAGGGCTGGTCTGTTGGCCTCTGCTCTCCTCTGTGTGATTTTTGGCATTAAGGCCAGTTTGCTAATTGCACTGAGCTCGCTACATCCGTCCCTCACTGAGTTGCCAACTGCTACCGGGGGAAAATAGCTCTCCATACTTCATCAGGATCTCTTCTGCTCACTTATTCACTCACGCTCTCGCTCTCCATGGCACCATCCTCTAATTCACGGGGAGCGCTGTGAAAGGTTACCGCAACACATTTCTCTCATCCTTTAGCAAACATTAATTAGTACTGAATGAACAGAATGAAGAGGAAACTTCAATTCAGAAAGAATCTGTTCTTGACTACGGAATGTGTCGCCTTAGAGAAAAATCTGAAGAAAGTTAAAAGTCATTAACAAGCAGCTTTGCCTCCCTGCATTGTGGAAAAACAAAATTCCGATTTGAGTAAACTTTTTTTTTGTGATTCTTCCTTTGGTTCTTAGTGTTTCCGATAAGAAGGATTGATGGGAATTAGGAGAGATCAAGAGCCATTAGAAACACTAATCCAAAAGTAATCCAGCACCAGCCAAACTGAAGTTTTCCTCTGGGATCATTGTGATCATTCTTGGTGGGGAAGTCGCACACCTGCTTTTGGTGTGTGTATACAGAATAAATGAGAAAATAAAAAGTGTGTATGTGTGCTTATTAATAAAGTAGAGATACAAACACTCTTTTATTAAGACTTTGTACAATATATTTTCTCAGAAAGAGGCAGAGATAGAGAAAAAAAGAGAGAATGTACACATGAAGTCTGAGAGAGTGACATCGACAGAAAGGAGAAACAGAGAAAAGCAGAGTGAGAAAAGCGAGAAAGTCTGACAGCTGCTTTGCCGGCGGCCATCCTGAACGGCTGGTTGCCGAGGAGCCTGTTTGCACAGCCAAAGGCTTGACATACAAAATTGCAGGCAGATAGTGTGGAATCTGAAAGGAAGAGGACAAATCACTCAGAGTGGAAAAGAAAGGAGGAAAACTTTTCAGCTGGGTCTGCTAGCGCATTAACAACATCATTCATCATACCTCTTATTATCATTAATTATTATCAACGCACCAGAGGCCCGTTTACATTAGTCTCGAAGAGGGGGAATTCCTGCACATTCACACAAATGCTGCAGTGTAAGTGTGTGTGTAGACGAGATTGGCAACTTTGTCTTTGTTGTGCCTTTTTACAGAGAGTGTTAAGGTTATTTCCAGACCTAGTTATTGCCATTTTCTTTCTTTTTCTGTTTTTGATTGCTTATGCAATGCCTATGCGTTACATGGATTTTCTGCTGCAGTTTTTTAGAATGGCAATTCATAATGTCTGAAACAGCCCCATAAGGCCCCTGAATTAGCCTTGTTTTAAAAAATATATATAGGTATTGAAATGTTTTCAGTTAGTCACACTGAGTACAGATGTGTCTCTTATGACAATATGGCAATTTTTACATTTTGTGATACTTCTGAGTGATAAAAAGCTACATTTGGTAATTTAACATTAATCTCTCTTTTTAGTTTTGCTTTTTATAAGTCACAATATTTCAACTAAACTGTCATTTAAAACAATGGTTCACAGGTTGTGACCTAAAATGGTTTGGAGACAAAAGAAAAACAATGCTAAATACACATACATCCTTAAAACGCAACTTACCAAATAATCATGCATGGTTATAATAGGAAAATAAATAGGCTTATCAATATTTAAATGGGAAGAGAAAATGCTTCCCATATTTTTTGCTGTGGATGTCAAAGGCTGTGCGTGTCCAATCAGAATCTGTGGCTGCAAATTCATCTGTCACACAGCAGCCAAGTTAATCAGATGCCAACATGGACAGGTTGCGTGACATGCCTCCTCTATGAACCATGAACAAAACTGTGCAGGGCAAAAGAAAATACAACACAGAATACATTAAATATGGGTTCACTTACAGGGAAGGGTAAACATAAAACTGCTGACCACAATCTTTTTTTGCATCAGTAAATTATCGTCTGCAAAGACTATGATACAGTACAAATTCAAAAGACATTTCAAAACCAAAATTCTTAAAAAAACCTTATAATCAGCTTGCATTTGGTTAATAATTTTACATATTTGGGCCCAAGATGTTTATAGTTATTGTACATAACACACAGAAATGTTTAATTGTAAAGACATTTTAATTTACTTTTGCATAAAAACAATTTTGACATTGTTTTGATTGACACTTGATATTGAGTGCATAACATCTGTGTCTTAAAGCCATTTGGGAATAACTGTTACAAAAAATAGAATATATACAGATATTCCTTTTAAAATGGTTTAAGCTCAAAAGTGTAATTCAATATGTCTTTTTTAAACAGTTGTACTGTACATATCCACCAAAATATTAAATCTGCCTAAAAGCAGATCCAACCAGACTTCTGAACCTGAGTGGCCTGTTTGCATTGCAGCCGTCGTAGGTCTCTATTCAGCAGATGATGCCCTGAATGATTCATGACCTGAGTAAGCTACAGGGGGCACCTGGGCCTGAGAAAACTCCCCTAAGGTTGTCTGCATGTGTCAAAGGAAGGAAAAGAGGAAATAAATAGGGGGAAGATTTCTTTAGACTCCCAGCATTAGGTCTGAGGGCACTAGCTGCAACAGAGAGTGAGTCTAGTGACTAACAGTGCACAGTTTGGTACTAAGATAGAAATTTTAGAAAAATGAAAGAGACATAAATTATCTTTCACTAAAAGAATAGATATGTCAGGGTAAGAAAATAATAATGTGGGTTGGTTGTGTTGTTTTTGTTATTAGAAGACTTTTTTGACTACATTTTGATCAGGAAAGTTTATAGTTTAAAACTATAATTCTGTATTAACATGCCAAATTACTACAATGTGTAACAAACTGCACTTTAGGCAATAAGCTTAAATAATTATTAATAATTTTTTTTTATATGTTCAAAGACCCAATCTATACATCCAACATCCTATTTAAAATTAAATCCACTTTTTTATAACATCTTAATATTGAATGATTCAAGTGCTTGAGAAATTTTGAACACTCCGCTAGTCACCCAGTTTTCAATCAGCCAATAACACCTACACTCAGTGTACACTCAGAGACCCAGCAGGCAAAACATTCCAGTCTCCAGTCCTCACTGCCACCTCCTTTCATAGGCTCTCTGAGTGCTCTCTCAACTGCTCATACCTGATCCTACATCTCCATTTTCACCCTTGCTAACATTAATATTAAAACCCCACATCTTCTTTATTACAATCTTACCTTTAAGCAAAGCCACACCGAACTCTCGCTGCTGCCCTGCCAAGTAGCTGAAATTGGCTCTTGGTCTTTGCCCTGGGTCCTGTCAGGTGCAATATGCCAAACGCCAGAGACAAGGCTTCTTTTTTGGCAGGAGTTAATGGGCCTGGCAGGCCTGGTCTTTTTATAGGTTTGACGGATGAAGGGTGAACATTAAAGATGTTTCCAGAAGCAAATCCTTCACCTGTGAGTCATGCACTCTAAACAATGCCACAATGCTTGTTTGAAAGGATATTAGCATACCAGAGCTGAAAAGAAATGTGCTGTTGAAAACCAATGGGCTGTTTGGATTTATGCTGTGGCATTAACGTCGCTGGCCTTTACATGGAATTTTGTTTCTATTCTTTACTGGATATGCTTATTGTTTTTTGTTAAGAAAAAAATGTTTGCATGTTTGTCCAAGATGAAAAATATGTACGTTTAAAAATCGTTTCAAAATATTTTTTTAAGGAAAGATTTACACAAAAACGTACATTTTTAATAATAACAGTATACATTTGAACACATTTTTCTTATTGTACATCTGTGTTTTGGTCTTCATCAGTTCCAATTAATTGCCATGATGACATTTGAAGAATTTGGCGCAACTTGAGGGTGAATATATGCTGACAGATGTTTGATTTTTGGGTGAACTATCTCTTTAAGTGTCTGAATACTTATAGACACTACACAGTATATAGCCGTATACTGGGTCTTACAAGGAAGCACAGATTACTAATTTAATTAAACAATGACCATGTCCATGACTGATTTTTCTCATTAGGAATTGGAACCATCAACCAAAAAGTATAAAGCCCCACCACATGAGAAAACCCTTCCTCATTTGTTGGAGATCAGTGTGACCCTTGGGCCATTAATCTGCAGACAGCATATCACTGGACTCTGGAGTGTCAGTGAGTGTCTTTCCTTTATCCCCCTGCAGCTTTAGAACATATTACAGCCATCACACCACCTCTGAGAGATCGACACTATACAGAGTGATGCTCCCAAAGTCATTGAGTTGAAAGCTACAGGAAAATAACCAAAAAAAACATCTCTTGTAGTCATCTAATTGCTTTCATGAAATGTTATGAGATGTCTAATGACCTGCTCTGAACCCTAATAAAATTCTGTGCTGACCTTCCTCTTGGGAGCTACTTAACTGGAGCACTTTTTACCACCATCATCCGCTTCTCATTTTTGTGAAAAACCCTCGTCCTTCATTATCTCACATTTTATCTTTTACTCTCGGCTACCTTGTAATTTTACTTCAAGATAACTACGCTCATCTTTCTGGATGGTCACTGGCAATTTCATCCGTATAGCTCTAAACACATCAGAAAACACATGTAAAAAACTGTATTTTTCTGACATTTTAAACAAAAATTAGGAAGTTAAACACATACAATTGAAACTTTTCCCAATTTAGTACTGCAGAGTACAGCCGATGATTGGTTGATCTCAAGATTGTAGTGATGCAATGAAAATGTTTTAAACAGAAAACAATTATATAGTTCAATTTCGAGATCAAAATAAATTTGAGCTTTTTTTATTTTATCACATTAAAAAACCCACGTTAGTACGTATCATCATAATTAATGTATATGAGTGTACATCATAATGATGCCTTTGCAATGTAGTCATCACGTTGATGAATTACAGCTGGGTGATAAAGCTAAAATATCTCAATGTTTTTCAGCTTTTGGGTGATGTATATAAAATAATATAATATATAAAAACAGGTGTCAGAGGAACCATCAGTTCAACAAATCTATTGATGCAAAGTAGATTCAAAATGTCTAATTAAAAAAAAATCACCTAGCCCTAACATAAAATATAGTAATATATGTACTATATACATACTGCAATTATATAAACAACTAAACATGTATGAAACAACAAATCCCAAATCACTTTTTAGACAGAGAAGTTGATTGGCCAAGCCAGTGACCTTGAAATCTTAAAAAGCAGGCAAATAAAGCTCATTTTCCCCACTGTCTGGATGATCGAGTCAATTTTATTAGCTATACAGCTGGACTATTAAAACCGATTGTGCCATAAAGTTTATTTACAGAGCGCTGGGTTAACACCAGTCATTACCTGAAAATCAAATTCACCCTTGATTTTACACCAGCCTTGAGAGCACTTATCACTTAAGATCTGGCTCTACCTCCTGCACAAGGTGTGCCTTAATGAATCACTTCACCATTAAGTATAAAATACAGTCCTTATAACATGTTGTACCATAAGTCCAAATCAATATATCCTCACCTCCATTTTAAAGCTGGTGAACACAGTGAGTTCTTCACCTTTTTCTTGCGTCTGCTTTTGCTGCTTGTAACCTAAGAGCAGCAAAGCTGGGTCAAGTATCTTGTTTGTCTTATAAACACAAAGGCTTTGAAGTAAATTAAAAAGCCAGCATCCTTCGTTCAGTTGTACATATTTCTGCTTTTGACTTGCTAGTCTGTTTAGTAAAGCTTTTTTTATCCATGCCCAGTTTTTCCTGTCAAAACACTGTAGGTAAAAAGAAATGATGTGGTTATATCTAAACATGGAAACATAAATCTGACCCCTGCTCAAAGCCGTGACTCCCCTTTCTCATTTCTTTCTCACACTTTTCCATCCCGTCAACTCCATGTTTTTAAATGCTCTTATCTTTGCCTCTCTCGCTCTCTCTCTCTTTTTGAAGTAAGGCCATATATCACTACATCAATTCTGAGCAGGTTGCCATGCAACACAAAGGCGAGGAAGGTTTATGTATATATAAGGCTTTGAGAAACAGGCAATGAAGTGCAGATTTAGACACTTCATGCAACTGAATGATGAATAGCATGGCAAAGGCTTTTTCTGTAAGGTCTCCTAAATGAACAATGATGACGGTGATAAGAAGCTGTGAGAAGCTGTTTATTTGCTTGGCTGATGCTTGTTCTAGTGACTCCATGATTTAACGTTTAGCGCTGAATAAGAAATTATACAATATACAAATGCAGTATCAAGATACCATCCAAATGCTATTAAGAATCTACTGACATACTAATTGTAATGCTAGAAGTAGAAAAGGAAAGTGTTTGGTTAGGACTAGTTAGTTGACATAGTTAGTATTGGGGTTGTTTTTTAACTTCAGGAAGAAGATGGTCTGCATTGTTTTAAGTGACATAAACCTATATCGCTAAAAAGAAAGTTACCTTTTTATTTTGTACCCTACAACCAAGAAAATTGACCACGGTGGTAATAAGAGTTAACCTGGTGGAGAGCTCTGTACAGGGAAATTGGGTTGGTAGTATGTGTAACCATTGTGTGTCTTATTCATTTCCTTTATTAAATATTTACACTCTTGATGCAAATGTCTATAGCGGGGGTCTTCAGCCGTGGGCCCATGACCCAATGGGTGGTAGGCTGTGCCAATGCAGGGGGTCAGCCAATTATTATTAGCTCTCAAACACAATTTAGGAAAACAGGAAATTTTAATAGCTTTGCGAGGGGAATTTTAATGACTTTGCAAGAAAAATACTTTGATAACTCTGCATATTATCGTAGGTCAAGCTTATAATGTAACACCCTTCAATGAAACAGGTGGTCCTGGCTCCATCATTCTGTGCTTGTATGTCTGGCAAGATTCACATGTCTGGCAAGCCGAAGCTGTATTTTAGTTAAGGAAGGCGTCTGGCTCAAAAATAAGATAAACATTTTTATCCTTATTTAAAGATAATCTTTTGAGGTCTTAAAGTTAGAACTGAAAATAGAGAGTGGTTGCAGAGCAAACCTAGAGTCAGTTTCTGCCTGTCAGGTTGTGTGTTTGAAAACTGTGCAAACTCCCAAACAAGCCATCTCTAAAATATGATAAAGAATTCAGACACTGGGAATGCTTATTTCCTGAACTACTTTGCAACTTCACTTGTCACATGCTGTTAGGAACTTTTAACTATTCATCCCAGCCATTAATAATGATTTTCATATGCAAAGTCTGGGGATCTCCTGGCACTCACAAACAACTTTTTGTTCTATCAATGTACGTACACTTTTTCCTGATTCTGTTTATTTATTTATTTTTATTATTTATTTATTTGACTCTGTTTTCCCTAGGATGCAAGATGTCTTTGTTGTCATTTTATAATGAGCAAATATGCTTTCTTTGCCTTCAGAGTTAATAGAACAGTCTGAATAATTCACGTGGCATATGAAGGTAGCTCTGATTTATGGTCCTTTCCTAAACAGTACGCACTGAAACAGCTTGCATTGCAGAGATTCTATCAGTACGGTGAGCCAGGTGGCTGCCCTGGGTTGTCCAATCAAAAGGCTACAGGGGACGATGCTGTACTTTCTCTCAGTGTAGTACATTTTCCTGGGGAATTAGGAGCAGATCTTAGTCAAATGAGGAAAGCTTTAATTCTACACATGGTAGGAAGGTCATGAAGTTGCTGGTACAGTCATGCAGCGTAAACTAGAGTATAAGGCAGTAGTTATGCGATGTATGTTGTAGATGTAGTCAGGGGTATGTTGTAGATGTAGTATGAAGAAGTTTAAAGAATGGAGGTATTTGGCTGTCTTTTAACCCTGCACGCTGTCTGACCAGGGATGGGACGTGGACTTTCATCCAGGTCCCACTGTTCATCCAGGTCCCACTGTTCATCCTACTGTTTTTCTTCCAGACAGTTTTACTTTATCCTCACATGCTCGCTGACCTAGTTTAAAACTTGACTCGTCTTGATTCATCCCTGTACTCTGTGTGAGCTCTCCTTGCTTCCTCTCCTTTGTTTACTCTCAATAAGAGAACAAAAAAAGTTATTTTTGGAAGCAATGAGAAATAATTACTGATTTCACAAAGTCACTATATTCTTTTCACATAGTAGCCTCAAACCTCGGTGGTAATAAAGCAAGATGTCTTTCTTACAAAAAACTTAAAATCTTTTACATGATTATCAATTTAAAAGGGGATGCAAATATCTTTCTAAGGGATATTATTTTCTTAACCTAAATATTATTATTATTTATAAATCAAACAATTTTGTTCTAAACTGCCGACTGCTCTTGCTCCAATTACATAGAGTACACACACTCTTTTATTTAAAATTTACTTTCACTTTATAACATACTTAAAAAATGTAAATGTAAGGCTGTCAATCTGGGTATAGAGGAAAAGTTGCTAGTTTAATCAGTTTAATTAGACTGTCTTTTGTGCTTTTTTAAACCAAATATTACCTTAAGTAACCTGGGAAGCTCCTTTTCCATACGGCAAGCTATAATCTGATCGGCTGATTACATGCAACATACAGAAGCACACTTTTTTTTTTTCTGTCTGCCTGGTAACAAAGTCATGTTTACAAGACACTGGGTGGTTACAACAAGATCTTTTGATGAATAAACAATCACTGGATTTGCCAAGAGTTTGTGGCATCACTTTTTCAAGTTATTACCTCAAGTTAACTAGATACAGAATCTGCTTTATTTCACTTTATTTTTAGTTATGTCTGTGAAATAGTCTGTATTTATACAGGCAGACATTTAGATTCACAGTGTTTACACACATTTTCTGCTAGTTATTTTGATGTGATTTCTATAACCATACACATTCTTGGCCAGAAAAACTGCAGTGTGGATCAGACCGTTTGCCGTTAGGTGAAATATCTGAAACAATCTGCCGACAGTGACCTATAGGCATGCATTCAAACTATGGAGTGATGATAAGTGAGGTCAACTATGTGCAATCCTTATTTTGGGACATTTTGCTCCTCAGTAACAAAACCACACATGCAACAAACTGGCAAAGCTAGCTTGGCATGTCTTGATGTTTGACTGTTATTATAGTAAGCCTCAACCACAGCCATAGATCCTCATGATGGTGAATATCGATTTAAAGGAGGGATGGAGTGAGACTGATGGCCGTTCTCATGTCAAAGCCCTTGGCTTGACTCTGCAAGCAGTGCAATAACACCGATAGTCCAGTTTATCAAACTCTCTCCCCCTTCATATGAAGGTCTGTTTATCACCTTGGCCAGCCTCATAAAGACAGAACTTCATCCTCTCTTTCCTCAGCCTGCTAAGTTCACTGACCCCCAGCACTCAGTGACAATCACACACAGTTATAGGCACATTTAAATAAGAAGCTTTTAAAACAGCACAGGCAAGCAATCGATGGATGTTGTGCTATATGCATAACAAGTATACAGGTATTTACACATGGCTGTAATTATAGCACCACAGTTTTTGTGAATATGGAATGTGTAAATATAGAAAAAAGCTGGGTAAATGTTTATTACTGTACAGAGTAAAGGAATGAAATATTTGTTACTTAATGAGCCACGAGAGACTGCGAATTAGTGATTTTACCACTTCAAGCAGTAAGAAAACCCTTTGACCGTGGTAAAATCAATACAAAATAATCATTTGTCATAATGAGTGTTATAGTACAATTAAGGCTAGGGGATATACTGTAGCTAAAATTATCATGGTATAATGTTTCATATCTTTTGGTATCTGTATTTATTGATAACTTCTTAATGAACTTTTTAAAGATTGACAGGCAGAAAAACTAGCACAACCTAAAAAGACATGCATTGCAATTATTCACATTTTATTGTAATACTGTCAAATGCTTTGGTAATAGACTTATCATAATCCTACAAATATGAGCAATACATTTTGAACAACAATTAAATTTTTCATGTAGGTCTATTTAACAATAGCCTTCAAGAAAAAACGAAATAATCCGCATTCGAGAAAAGCGAACCCTTTATCTTTCTAACATAACATACTGTCACTTTAAGATTTAACACTCTTACACATTCATTCTTTTATGTTCAATTGAGACATAAGCGACTGTGTTTCTGTGAGCCTTGTGCATTGTTGACATAATCATGAATGTATTTGACAATTTTGCGGAAGAGAACTTAGTTCTGTATTGGTGCAGTATAACAGCCAGTGTGTGTGTGTGTGTGTGTGCGTGCCAGGTGAGTGTGGCCATATGTATGTACAAAAGGTACAAGTAAATTGCTTAAATGTTTAACATTTAAGCAATTTTAACATTAAAATGTATGAGAAAAAAAAAAATGTATGTACCTTAAAAAAATGTAGATACAGTTTTATCGCCCAGTCCTAAGTATTGTAGTTTTCTATGTATATACTGTAGTATAATTTATAGAGAATGTGAAGCTGATGTCACACCATGTTAAATTCTGGGAAATGTTTTGTTTTGATGCCATTCTAGGAAGATTGTGCTCTCTTTGTGCTAGTCAGTTAGGACACTAGTTTGATTTTCTGTCATGGTTATGAAAAATGTCACCACTTAGTTAATTCCTGTTGCATCGGGAACAGTTGCAGTAACTCGTCTTATTGTTCAAGGAGAAAACTGGACAATATAATACATGTTTTTCACCTTTTCTACATGTTAAAAAAGAAAAAAGAAAAGCAGGTGACAAGAAGACACAGGAAAGCTAAATAATGTTAAACCCACTGCTTTAATCAGTTTTTTTATTTCACTTAATAAAATAATCATATTGCTAAGTGTTTTTAAAAAGATTTGTATTTTGTTTGGTTTGATAATTAACATTATCTTTGTTTGTATGACTGTCACTCAGCTTTCCACCATATTTCTACCACGTTATGGCTGAAGCAGCAGCGAAATGATACCATGAAAAATGTATAGATTTAATTTTAAGGCAAAATAAAACTAATGGTAAGCAGGTATCTATATTACTTTTAGTATCAGCAACAAAGTGTGATCCTCCTAAGATAGCGGTGCCGCCCCAACATCTAATGAGGTGTGACATAGGCTCACATTCTCTATACTGTATTAAACCTTTCTGTATTATACACAATACTATTTTATACTATACTATACTATACTATACTATACTATACTATACTATACTATACTATACTATACTATACTATACTATACCATACCATACCATATACCATACTATAGCATTTTACTTATAATAAGATAATATAATTACAAATGCAGAACTGTTTTATCTTATTTCCTTTATTCATCTGGAAAATTTTGCAATAAACAATAAAAACAAAACTTAAAATACAGGTAACATAAAATGTGCACTTTCACTGATGTTGATACATAAGCACATGGACACATTATGTACCAACACTATAAAAAATTTAGTCTTTCCACACGGTTTCTGGTCTGTTTACTGTAGAACAGACCAGATTTACGGTTCGATTTACTTGGTTTTATTTGGGTCAAGTAATCCATCTTAAAAGTTTTCAATTCTGGGTGTCTGGCAGTGGTGCAGAAAATCAATTGCTTTTTTAAGAAGTCAATTCCACCATCCATTTAAGGATATTTGTTGATAATTGAATGGCTGTGGACTTTTCCCCCACCAAATACTGGCAGCACTGTCCAGTAAGTAACCATATAGTGAAGGACAGTATACTTGAGTTGCTTGATGAGATTACAGTACTGTGGAGGAAGCAAGCGTATTAGATGTAGATTTTGTGTAAGAGATCTTTGTGTAAGTGTCTTTTGCTTTAGTGTGTCAGTAAGAAATATTAAATTATAGATTTTCAGACATTCTTTGCCATTAACTGTAATAATCAGAACAGTGTTCATATGAACAGACAGTGTGGCCTACACAGAGATCTGATCTCACCATCACTGAGTCTGTCAGGAATTACATGAAGAGACACAACAAGCTTAGACATCCTCCATGAGAACTGTGGCAACATTTCCAAGATGCTAGGTACAGCCTACCTACAACCCTACCTTAAAAACTGTCTGCAAGTGTACCAAGGACAAAAGCTGTTTCAAAGGCACAGGGCATCCCAAATATTGATTTAATTTAGTTAATAGATGTTTATTGACAAAAACATCTATTCATGGCATACTTTTGAAAACTTTGTCATGTTGCAGCAGGTTTTTCAAATACCTAAAATTTGTATAGTAGTTTAGCACAGGTATGTTGTTCCAAGCATTCCTAACATATTACTTTGACTGTACTTTAGTAAAATATGGCTATTTTAACAAATGTAAATGTAAATTTAGTTTTGTTTATTTCATTCATAAAATGTAAAATAGTAATAATAAGGAATAACTATGTGTATCCAAACTTGACTGGTGAAGTGGTTGAGTTTATATACATTTTTTAATTTATATACATTCTATCCACAGTTGGGAAGAAAAAGGATATTATCACACATCACACTGTAATTGCCAAGTTATCTTTGAAATAAAAAACAGCTTCTTGTGATAGCTGTTTATGCTGTATTGACAAACTAATATCCATAGATTGCAAGTTCAAACCCCTCAGAAGATTAAACAGGTATGCACTGCCCATCTCCACAAATCAATAGGACTTTGTTAAAAATGTATGATTACATTGATCAATAGCAGGAGATGAGAAGAGGTGAGGCGACACTCTCATGCAGGAAGCACCATCAATACCCGAGACTTAATTTTAATTTCTTGAACATGTGTAAACATTAATCAACCAGAGTAACTCATTATTCTTATTTGCACAAAGCCTTATGTTAAGCCAAATCCTGCACGTTAAGCCACCTAGAAATATTGTTTTATGGAAACAAATATTACATCAAGAATATGTTTATGGCTGCATGAGTTTGTGGCAAAATGGTGAATAATAACCTTGGCATTGTTTCCCACAAGTACAGAAAACCTACATCAAAACTCACACAAAACCACTCAGCTTCTGTAAACCAACACACCCACATACACTCACCCCTACTCATCTCACAGACAGTATGGGCCATCTGAAAAAAATTCTTTGAAAAATAGGAGAAATTAAACATGCAATATGACAGCTTTAGAATGAAGTTCTCGCTCTCTAAAAGAGATTTAATAGCATTTTTTACAATAGAACAAAACAGCTAATTTATTATTCTTCTATTGTCAGACTTAATTACTGATTTGAAATAAATTATTAAAAATGTTTTCAGTCTTTTAAAGATTTTAATCCTTCCCCATTTCCCCAGTCTTTCCACATTCCCCAAGTGAATAGAAGCTGTATTTTTGTTTGTTAACTGCAAACAAAATTCCAAATGAACTGATTTGTAGACTGAGGAATCTGCTGGATAAGGGTGTACTGGTGTCAGTTTCAGCACTATAGAGATTGCATTTAATTTGATTTGACGGTCTTGCATTGTCCACTCTGAATCTGAATGCTGTCTGAATCCCATTAGTGTATTAGAATTAAAATTTGAATATTAATTTGTATATTCTGTCAAAGCTCATAGATCAACATTAAAATGAGGCATGTGGAGAGATGACAAGACATTAGACAAAAAAAACTGTAGCATATGCAAATAAAATAAAACATACAAAAAATAAGCATTTCTTATTGCATTTCTGTCGCAGTCATAAAAATCAAAAGCAGTAATGTTTGGGAGAGGAAAAACATACATAAAATCTTTTTGAAAGTTTTATAAAACTATAAGAATTGCACTTTATGAGGCCATATAAATTTAGATGGATGCTCAGTGAGAATGCTAAACATTAGATGCCTCCACAAATATGCATCTATCCCATAACACTGCTGCGCCATAATTATACGCTCTGAGTGAGCGCTGCACTATTTTTGGGGTGAGCTAATAAGTACTACATTAGTTATGATCCATTTACTACCAGACAAGCAAATGTTACTGCGCTCATAGTCGTTAGCACGTAGCTGTAAAGTTGTTTTTAACTGTTGTTGATCTACGTTCAGTGTAATAAGAGAGGAACATGCAGCACAGATGAGTTTTGTGTTCAATGTACACACATATTACGGACAAGGATGTTAGTAATAGTCACAATAGTCACTTAGTCACAAAAGCTAATGTGTAATTCTATACTGTTGATGATGTGTAACCTAATTCTTAGCTAATATTGCTATTTATCAGCTAACATTTATATGATCTAGCTAGAAAATTATTGCTGTTAAACATTTATTGCTGTTGAACATTTAAATAAAAGGCATGCATATAATAAAGTTTATTTAGTTTAAATCAATTATTGTGATATTTGCTAGCGTGGGGTAGTCAGTGAATTTTACAAGCAAATAGGTGGTTCACTAGCAAAATGTATGTTTATGTTAAAGCCAGTTTTGGGATTTATTGTTTTTAAACATTTTGGTGTACCATGTAAATGCTATGATACATGAAAATAGTCATCATCATTCAGTACCATGTTATAACAGAGTACTATTATATTACCATCTGCTCTTGTAGCTCAGTGGGTAGAGCATGGAGTGATAAATATGTAAATATGTAAAAATTCCCAATTGCAACTGTAAGTCGCTTTGGATCTGCCAGATGCCAAAAAGTATATTGCTGTACCATTGTGCCACATTTTTAACCTGTTTTGTCCCTCGTCTAGTTCTCTTGCAAAATAACTACATGACATCATCTGTTATTAGACAGTGTAAGGGTTCTTTTTGTCAGGGTATCAAAGGGTAAAATCTCTTTCTCCTCTATTAAACCTGCCACGCGCTTCATCACTGAAACCAGTGAAAGTGTGTGTGTAAGCCCGCAGGATCGGCCCCTTATCTGACACGAGACATTTGTCTTTTGTCTTGACATTCGGTGATGCCCTTTGTAATTGTGCCATTTCTACCTGCTAGAGGATCATCACACCCCTGACCCCCTTCTGCCAGCCCCTCTAAACCACAGACAAGCCACGGCAGCTGGGCTTCATCCCTATTCCCTTCCTGTCCTCTTGGATTCTGCACAAGGCCGTACAGATGGTTACTGAGAGGTTATGGAAATCCCAAGTTACAGAGAGCATTTGTCTTTTCAAGGTTAGTGTGTGAAGTGGATGAGGAGAGTTGGGCATGTCATGTTTGCTCAGACAAGTGTCTACTTCAGCCTTTCCACTGCCTTTATCGAGAATGCGCTGTAGAAAATACTTTTGAAGAGAGGGAGAGAGAGAGAGTACTTAAAACACATGAAAAAATGTTGAAAGAAAAAAGGCTTTGGGGTTCAAGTAAAACCCTGTGAGGTTGTGAATTCAGGGTCTTCATAACAATCCTTCAAAGGACACATTCATTATTAAATGAAATAAGCTCTTTTCAATTGCATTAACCTTAAAAGAATGCATAATAATGAACAATAAAACAGGCTATTATTCACACATTATCTTTGAGATTTGAAGTGACCATGAAATGAGCTTTAATTACCAGCTTGTGTTTTGTATTTTTTCTTTAGTATGTGTGTGTTTTAGAAGCTGTTTTTAAGCTGTTTCAATCTTTAAAATTGATTATCCTGCTGCCTAATTTCATTCTATCCCCACAAGTTTATCTATTGCTTTTTCTACATGCACACATTGTTCAGTTTGAATCAATGGAACTATCATGCATATTGAACTGGAGGAGTCACAAGTAATGGCTATATGTGAGGAGTTGTTAACAGTGGTTAGTTATATCACCCTTTACCCAGCTGCACAGAAGCAAATTTTAAGTGATTAATCAATTCAGAAAGCAAAGCATGTACTTAGTGAGTCTCTTTTGTTTTAAGAGGATGACCTTGTAATTCCTGTTTGTAAGCAAACAGTCTCAGAGGGGATGATGGTTTAAAACAGTTTAATGTGGGAAAAGTCATTTTGTGGGTTTTGTGAATCTAAGGGTTTGTGTTAGACTCACAAAACTACATATTTCCAAAACTGTCTCCTCTACAGCTTGTCTGAATGACAATTTAGCTAACTGGTCTCAATGAAGCTCTGATAGTGATGGCTGAGATGTGTTTCTTAGAGGTTGCTCACATGACATGTGTGCCTGTGTTGCAAAGCAGAATGGAACAGATTGCAAAGCTAAAAATATACATTTTGTCAAGACGGGATGGACACAGAGACAACTTTTCAGAGACAGTTTTATCATGCAAACTGTCTAACATTTAAACCATATCACTGTAAATCAGCACCACAGCCAAACTAAATTAAATTTAACAAGAACAACAAAAAAAAATCGAAAACAAAATTGAAAGCTGTAAAAATTGCATAATAGTTAAAAAAAAAAGAAAAACTGATCATTGTAATCTATTTGTACACTGTGTAACCTGTGTTTATAAACCCATCCCTCACTTTGCAAGAACATAGTATAAAATATCTACTATGGCAAATTTTACAAAATCGTGTTAGCTGAATGTCTTTTCAGGATGCACACATATTCTTTGCTTAATTAATTATTAGCTTTTTAATTCATTATTTGCTTGGTGTTGATGGTTTTTCTTCTGTGAGATCTTAGATTGATGAGTGCTAAGATAGCTAGTGAGAGAGTGAGAGAGAGAGAGAGACAGATGCCGAGACAGAGAGAGTTTGGCAGGCCTGTTTGTTTGCCCTTGCCCAAGCCAAGCCTTGTGTTTACAGCCACTGCTGATCCACTCCACAGCACTGCATAGATGAGCGATACGAGACTCATTAGCCCTGATTGCATTTATCCACTTCTGTGCTCCACTGGCTGGTGGCAGCTCAGGCTAATGATTGATAGAAATACAACAGGGGTCAAAAACAGAGACATTAAACCCTGTTGAGTGAAGAATGTAAACGTTTTGTCAGTCAGCTTTGGTATATTATGTGGGAATTGGACTGTGTTTGTTTCTTGTATAACGCTTGTAACTTACACGCGTTTCATCCAACTGGCCCCTTGTCTGCAGCTACGAAATAACTTGCAAATTGTAAATTAAAGCTGCAATCAGTAACTTAAAAATTTAAAAATGAACAAAAATCAGTTGTTGAGCAAGTACATAACACATCAGTGTTCAAAACAAAATCCAATATCATATTCTTAGCCAGATTACACTTAACAGTTAGTTTGTAATAATGAATTATAATTTAAGATACTGTGTCCATTTTAAATGTCAGTTTGATGTCATTCGGCTACATGGTTATATTACATTGGTAAACAAATAAGAAGGTTACTATATTGTACATATGGGTGCTGTGTAGGTTACAGTCGTTGCTTAGAATTTAAACTTATCATCCATTTAATAAATAACAATTTTATGTCTCAAACAGAGATGGCGATAGTGAGAGAAATAGTACTATATATTTAAACTTAATTGGTCATGTCCCTACATATAAAGATATTATTTATGGAATTCTCAGAGCAGATGTAGTGGATGGAATAAAATATCAGATCAGTGAGCTCATGTTTTGCGTTTGATAGGAGATAAGAGATTTGATAAGAGAGCATTATGTTAATATCTTGATATTGAAATTACATTATTCAGGTTGTACTGTAAGTGCTTCTGCAGCATTAACTGACAATTTAAATGCAGTGTGTTCCTCACACCTGTATGTGTGTGTCATAGTGTCAACCTGACCATGCAAAATATAACTGGTTAAAGAAATTCACCAGCACACTAGTGCTGTGAGAGGTTTCACTCTGTCATTATTGTAAGTGCTTGTGCTTGCCAGATTTCAACACAAAAACACACAGTATAAATTAAAAGATTTCTATTTTGGCCCAGTTTGATGTATTAGTTTTGAATATTGCCCTTGATTAACTTTAGATTATTTATTATTTGTGTATCATACGTCCTGCTTTTGTGTATATATGCTCAATGGAAATACATTTGCAAGTGGTGAAAGATTTTAAAACATTAATTGTAACAGAATAAAACTAAAATGAATAGTTTTTTACACTATTACTGTTTACAAATTTGAAGGCTTCTTATTGGCTCAATATAGATACAGTTTTATTCTGCTCCACATTACATAGAACTCACATTACTGTGCGAAATGGATCTCCATTTCTAAAAATAACAAATAGCTTCCCTTAACTTCCTTCAACTACACCCAAACATTTTACTTTCTCATGGTTAGAGCAAAATGATTCAGAGAAAATCTTTTTGTGGAGAGTAAGTGGTCAGGCTATTCCAGTATGAAACTCTATTAAAAGCGAGGATGTGTATTACATTACCTTACAATCACTGCAGCAACACCTCATGGTTTTAATGCACTTGAAAAGGCATTAAAGCTCTGGGCTGCAAACACATTTTTTCATGTCAGTCTGGATCATGTGGAATCTTGTCTGAATGTTCTCACGTCAGGCAGAATGTAAAGAGCAAGTGACAGAGCCGTGGCAAAGAGCTCAGAGACAAGAGTCTTGTGCTTTTATCAGGGACAGAGACCCAGAAACACACGCCTGGAAGGCGGACAGAACCAAACTCTGCTCTCTGTCATTAATTATGGAACAGACAGCGATGGTATACGCAGACAGACTGTGCTTTAAGCAGGTGGAATGACTTGTCAGTCTCTGGGCTGCACTTTACCGAAACCCTCCACTGACAATTCCCAAGGTTTCATAAAAAAGCACTTTCTACTGACTTTAACAAGGAGGTTATAAAGCAAGTAGAAAATTGCTGCTTAGGTACAATACATCAAGAGTGCATGATCAGGGTTTGGAAAGGGGCAATGTGACTGATGCTTATGGGATGTTTTTTAATGCTCTATATCGCCCTGTGCTTTCTCTGGTGCATTTTCTCATTTGTCCTTTGACGAGAGTCTGTGAGCTTTGACAGTACATTTCCATCTTCACGCCTCTTAAATATGAAACTTTATACTGTATTTGACATCTGCTACCATTCTATCTTAGACTGAGGCTGGCCTGTGACAATTGTAATAATTTATCCTGGGAGAACACCCCTTACACCCCAACGGGTTTTGTTTTATTCCGGGTGTGACTGGGGCAGCATGTCATGGGTTTTAGTCCATCTTCTCTCTTGTGCTGTAGGTTAGTCTTTCTGGACGATAGCTGGTATTCAATCCAGTCTCTCACATCAATGTTCTGTGGTCTCCTCCGTTTAAACTGTGTTCCTATATTCCCTCTTATTATTTATGGGTTTAGCTACAACCATTACTAATAGGTGACCATAGCAATCAAGCATACAGCCATGCAGTGTCCTTAGACAAACATCTACAATGTGACAATCCTCCACAATACACACATTGCGAGGTCCATACAGAAATGGTTTACTCAGTCTGGTGTGGAAGAGCTTCAGTAGCTTTCACAAAACCCAGACCTTAACCCTTTTGAAATGAATTGGTATGTCAGCTGAAAGCCAGGCTTCATTGCACAATATCACTGATGCTCCTCTCAATACGAGCAAACCTCTGCAGCCTTGTTCCAACATCTAGTGGAAAGCTTTCCCAGAAGTGTAAAAGCTGTTATAGTAGCAAAGAAAAGACCAGCTCCCCATTAATGCCTATAGTTTTTAGGTCACACATAAATAACACATGCATGTACTGTCAAATTGTCCACGTACCATTTGACCATTTACTGTTTTTCTGTTTTAAAAACCACAGTGTGTGTTTGTGATATAGTTGGGTATTAATGCACAGCTATTTAAACTAAACAATTCAAGTAGGACATTTTTTTAGGAAGACTTTTTTAAATCTAAGCTTGAAGTAATATTCTTCTTCCCCCCTGACAGGGATGTGTTGAAATACTAGCGGTTTAGATATGAGGGAGAGAGAAAGAGCAGATGATGTTGCCAAAGCAGATTACACCAGGCTTTGCTTGGAGTGTCTCCGTGAGCATCTCTTTGAAGGTTGTAATCCGTGGATTTAGGCTCGGGTGTGGGAGACGAACGGAGAAAACGCAAATTGAACTCAGGGAGGAGCATCTACCAGGTTGACCTGCCTGTAGAACTCAGTCTGAGAGACGCAGACATCGCTTGAGGGAAGGTTTAAAGGATGCTACCCACGCACTGATATTTGTTTGATGCAATTTAGAAATCTGATTGCCAAAAGCCTAAAGCAAAAAAAGTTTTTCTTTCTAAATCTTGAAGGCACTTAACATCAAAACATGTAAGACTGGTGTCATTTCTGGCAACATACTTGAACTGCAAGTGAAACTACTGGGTGCTTGTGACCACAGTCGAATGTTTCTGTAAGCTTTATTTGGTGTTTATTTCTCTTTATGAGGTGAATGTTGAATTGTTTCTTGTAAGCCAAAAAATTATAGCAAATTATAGCAACATAATGTCATTAAAAAGGACATTGCATTATGGTAATATGATTAAGAGTTTTAGTTTATGAAATAATGTAAGCTGTCACTGAACACTGTATTAAAATATTTAAGTTATTTTAGTAAAGTATATAATTTAGTTATCTAAAATGATTATGATTATGAAAATATTATTATGGTTATTTAAAGGTGCACTGATTAAAAAATAAATTAGACTTTTAAATGATGTTTCAAATCAAGTACACTCACATAAGATGAAGACTTCAGTCATATCAACCATGGCAAAATATAATTATGAAATATAAAAAAATACAAAACATTACTGGATGAACCTTTGGGATTTATTTGAATGAAACTAATACTAATATATTAATTTTTTGCTTTTGTGTATTGGTGGTGATAAAGCTACATTTGTTTGTAAATGTGTAATGATGAACATACAATGTGAAATACAGTCTAACAGGATAGAGCTGAAACTCAGATTTTTCTGAGTATAGTACATTAAAATAAATATACACCAATGCTAACACATGCATACATTTATTTGCTCTCCAGTTGGATCTGCTGGCTTTCATCACTCCAAATGTAACTAGCTAAAAAGGAGCATGTGCTACTTTATATTGTGTCAATTGCATGCAGACTACAACCACAACTTCTCTTTGCATAAATGAATCATGTTTTCTCTTATATTTTTCTTATGTTCTTCCATTACATATGCGCATCCTCTCATCTCATATGTTTTGTTAAAAACACTTTCTCACTGTCTAGTCTCTGTGCTCTTGCTGAAAGCAACATAAGCAGTACTGCAGGGTCAGAGGATGGATCACTTTCCCTCTGGAGATGCGATCCAATGGTAATTTTATGATGCGTATGTCACAAGCGATCTCTTCATCACGACATTCAAGAGTGATGAAATATGACTGAGCAGCTTCTGCCCTGATATACTTATTCAAGAGATGATAGAAGGGAATTAACACAACACTGGATAACCTTGGGGAGAGAAATGACTGTCTCTCCTCACAGGACATGCTGGATATAGTAGCTGGCGTATGTATGTGTGCGTGTGTTCTCCTGCTAAAAGCTCTGTTGAATGTTGGCTGTTTCTCCTGGATTTCTTCCCAGTGTATTTTTTAAAAAAGACATTTGAGGATTTCTTTCTCCATCTATAGAACAATATCCTTCCAAGAACTCTAAAATTCTCCTACCGCCTTCACACTTCCTCCATTCTGCCCTGATGGTACAACTCCATCCTCAGGTCTGCAGATATCATTTCACTGCTATGGTATGTTGATATGTAACCTGGTATGGTTTACTAAAAAAGCAGTTCTGCTATTATCTATTTGAAGCATTCCAAACCCATTATTTTTTCTGGAACACAAAAGTAAAGACAGACCATAGAGATCAGGGGCTGTCATGCTCCCAAAATGGACAAACATCCAGCTCTATGTGAGGCACTGACCAAAAATTGTCATTATTTATAATATTCACAGCTTGTTTCTAGCCCATGTTTGTGTCCAGAGTTATAAAATGGCATGTCTTGTTCGGTTTCTACACATGATAACTTGCTGTATGGTGTATTTTTAAATCTGGATTGACAGTGTGCTTGAAGTGGGCTTGAGGTTATGTTTATCAGTGAATAATGACCTACATTTTCACTAAGCTATTTTATGGCTTCTGAAAACTTTAAAAGCAAACCAGTCATGAACTACTTTCATAGTTCTTTCAAGATGATGTGTTTTGAAGCTCAACTGGCATTGGGTTCCACAAAAAAAATAACAAAAAACGGTGCTTATGAGGGTGAGTAAATAATGACAATTAAAAGACTTTCATATTTTGGACAAAGAGAAACGTACAGAATGGGTTTTAGAAATGCTTGTAGTTGTAGGTAGACTAAACCTAAGATGACCTCAATTTCCACTGTATGCTCCTCATGTATAGAAACAATGACTGACGGGATTATTAATTATTGATCCCCCATCACTGCTGGAGAGGTAACGTGACTTGAAGAAAAAAAGTTGTATTCATTTTAATGCTCCTCAATCTGAAGCCTAGATTGAAAGAAGGGAACTTGTATTGAGCGCCAGTAAACTTTGTTGTGTGGGGAATATCGACATGAAATGTAATAAAAGGGTTTGTGATTTATCGCTGGCCTGGTCCATTGAGAAACGTCTTTTGTGTGCTGTGCAGGGACAAAAAGCCAAAAGCAAGATACAAACAATCTTTGTGTTCTCCAAAGAACCCTGTGGCCTTGCTCTCAAATGCTTTCAATTAGTGCCTGTTTATTACTGTTGAATTTTAAAGCTTCCTCAAAGTTCGCTATTTAAACAGTGATTAAAATATTGATGTAATAACAGGTATTCAAGAAGGAGTTTTGTCATCCTATTACTAAATAGCCCCTTCTCACTGTTTTAAAATAACAAGATCAATTGCAGTGTATACAAAATACAAAACAAATAAAGAAACAAACCTATAATAAATTAATGAACTGGGTAAAATTAATTAATGGGGTTAAATTAATAGGTTGAAATTAAGTCTTTTGATGATGATCATATAAGAAATATACCCACAACCTCTTTATTATACCCTCCACATTATTTCAGAAATGCCATTAATATGATGACCAAAGACTTTTTTTATAAAACATTGATTATTATTCTCTGTCAACATTAAAAATGTTACATTTTAAATACACCTTTATCTCATAAATTAAGTGAAGTACATGAATTTTCATGGCATACATTATTGTTTTTTCATTTGACATTTGAGAAATTGCTAAATCAAGGCTTCTTTAATCATTTAAACTCATTTTTGTCAGATATAGTTAGCTCATTTGTCATATTAAAACTTGCTATGGTAATTGTCTGATATAGGACATGGGCTTAAAGCCATCTGTTTTAGGAGATTAAATACTTTTCTTTGTTTAGAATTTGGTGAGTTGTCAAAGTGTCTAAAAGTTTCCTTTGCATATGACACACTGAATTACCATTTTCTCAAAAAAAGATGAGCTTTATACGGCAACAATATAAAACGATTATCAAACCAGACCATTTTAAACTATTTTTCTCAAAAACATGGAGAAGTGCATGTTGTGTACTCCAAGTTAAAGCTACAGCTATAGGAATGACAGACCAAATCAGTCACCACTCCACGCACAGACATTTTACCATGAATCCTACAACAGAAAAATATTCTGCTCAAAGCGGAAGACGATTTTACTGCATACTGAGTGTACAGGCTTGATTTCTGAACCCTACTGTCCTGCTCCTTTCAAAACACATGGATATTCTTGGCTTGCTTTGTGGACAAGGAGACATGTTGCACACATCTGCATCACATCAACACATGTAATGGGCAAACCACATGACACTGGCTGTGCTTCTGACGGACAGGAGGGATAATCAGCCTGTCTCAGTCTGGCAGGACTAAGCTAGTACTGTGGGCTCTCGTGTCCATACTGCAAGAATATTATTCTTATCTGTATTTTTGTCTTTTTCTGACAGTAAAAATACCAAGTCTTAAAGTTAAACTGAAAAACAAAGTCATTTGGGAAGACAGATTTATTTTCAGTGATAGTATTAAAATTTTAATCAAAAATTGGAATTCAAATAGTTTTTTTCTTACCCCATTGGTAAATATGTTTTCTTGTTTATTTTTAAATTATTTTCATGCCTAGTGTAGGAAACTTTTTTTGCAATGCTATGTTGTTCCTGAATGTTGGCCAAAAAAGATGTTTGAAGATATTTGTTTAGATATTTATATTGGAAAGACAAACTTTTTGATAGTGAAAACCATTTAAGTAGCTTAATAGCTGAGAAAAAGATCACCGTGAAAGGGTTTCTGGTTACTTCCCCTGTGATTTTTGAATAATTTTACACTTTAGATGCAGTAATATTTTAAAGCCAGAGATAGACTATTGGTATAACTGCTACTTTCCAGTCTATCGTTGCAGTTCATACGGTACCAAATGATGTGGGTCCATCTACTGTATTTGACTCAGTAATTTTATTCGCACTGTAAGTGATTGCGCATGAACCCCATCAGTGGGATGTGCTGTGGCTGTCTGGGCTAACAGATGAAGAGACCATACTGGCGTCATACCTTTGAGAGTCCATCAGCTTAATAAAAGTGTCAAGGCACTTGATTTGTTATGTCTGTTAATAACAGAAGCAAAGGGGTCGACGGGAAGAAGATTAAACAGACGGCTAGAACTGACACGCAGGTGCTGTCGTTGGTCCTCACTCATCCAGTCTGCCAACCGTATATACTGCTACTTATTTTCTCTATATCTTAAACACAAACATTCAATCTCCAGAGATTGTACTGCAGTTTTTCTCCTTCACTCTGGGCCTGTATTGATGTGTCAAGTTATCCTCAGTCAGGGAGGTTTGGACTGTTCTGTAGATACAGTCCTTTTTTTTTGCTTATTATAGATTAAACTGGTTATTTCTGCACCACTACAGCATTACCAAATGTGATTGCAAAAATAATTAATGTTTTCAGACAGAATTGCCGAACACTCCCCTCGTCTGTCATTGGCTGGCCAAACTCATGTCATTGGTTGAGCTGATGTTGCTTTTTCTGACTGGTCAGATGGCTAAAACAATCAGAGCAATGATCATATTTGATTCATGATATTTGGTTGTCACCAATACTGGTGTGAATTCTGTTGTCACTCCCATATACCGCACATCTCTGTGAGTACAGAATAAAATTAAGCACTCAGAGAAACAAACAGCTGTATCAGGCAGGACTGCTTTGGTTAATGTATTGCATAGTCATCATATATGTGATTTTGATGCATAAACTACATAATGCATCATACATAAGCATGCATGTGCGGCTTAAGCAAATGAGTGGCTTGTTTTTTTACAGCTTTTAACCTTGCAGTGTTCCTCAAGCGTAGACATGCACAGCTCTAAAAATACTTTCCAAGTTAATTAAACTCAATTCATTTTGGTGACATGTTAGTGTCCAAAAGGTCTCAAACATCAGCTGAAAGTGTTTTAATAGAAGGTAGGTTATGTCTTTGTGGTATGTTATGTGGTTAAAGATATGTTATTGACCACAGCAAAGAACAATATCTAGTCACATAAAACAACCACTCAAAAAAGGAAAAGTGGTAAGCAGTTCTATTTTATACCATATACCTATATTTATCTCTTTTATATCTATACCATGATGGACTTATTACAGTTAAGACTGTAACTGTAGTTGTTCCTTAGTAATGGCTACATTTATCAGGGGAAAGCAAATTGCAATAAATTGCACCTATACATTGAAAACACAGGGAATGCATGAATGACATGTTACTTGGTAGGGTATAAATGATTCCCTCTACAAATTACAAGGAGATCGGAAGCCATTAGGCTCATTATAAGAATGACGATAGAGCCATAGGAAGCCACAGCTCATTAAGGCAGATTGCAAATGTCATTTTGGTGCTTCCTCCCCGGCCTCGCATTGAGGGATTGCAATGACATTAATTTTGCATAGAGTCTTGGTTTTTGTAGTGGAGCCAAGGCACGTGGCACATGACCCAGTGCAAGTGTGATCTTAGTAGGAAGGTCAACCAAACTGCATTAGGACCAATTCCAATCCTAGACCTCTCCCCATCTTACCCACTTTTTCCAGCCAATTCGCGAAAATGTAAAAGCTATCTTTTATCCGAATAACCCTCTCCTTGTTTCGTCCCGTAGATTGCCTGTTTGTAACTGACTATTTCACCCGGACGCCTCGCAAGCTCAACGCCTACCGCTCTTTTGCCAGCGTAGAGCTGTTCCACTTCAACGTGCCTGAAGACACCGTGGTGGCTGTTTGGAACCTCATCACCTTTAAGGAACAAGGGGGCACCTTTGGGGACAGCTGTCCAGACCGCAACGTGACTGTGTGAGTTGACTATAAACTTCCAAGTTATGTCCATTGAGGGGATGGGGCAAAGACAAACACATGATGAGGTCAGATATGTCTAATCAGCAGTGGAGATGAAAGGCGGAGATATGGAAAAGCAATATATCAAATATTAAATGCGTGACGATAATGACCTTTGTGACGCTGGCACTTAAAAGCACTTGTTCTTTGCGCTGATAAAATATGTTTTAAACCACGTCAAAGGATCATTTCCCAGATGCTGATAATTTTCTGCTCTCTCCATAAAAAGGCATTTATCAAGCACACTGCTGCCAAGCACAGCATAACTGCACACTGGAGATTCATAAGCATAAAAATACCAAGTGATACAGATATGATTTAAAATCCAAATCTGACATTTTAACCAATTTACACAGGGTCACATTCAATAGAATTGTTTTAAGAGATCTAATGAATTCTAAATGCCTTCTAACATTAGGATGGCATTAAACTTTTATTGATCATAAAAGACTTTCAGGCGATTGTGTCCTTTAGTTATTAGCTCAAGGTTACAAAACAAAAATTACCACTTTTAAGTTGATGAAAGTGTGGGATTAAACGAAATAATTTACACTTTAAACCCCCATTACACTTTTGAGCCCACGATGGAAAAACCCAGTGCCACATTTCCACGCTTCCTGAACACAGATGAGGCCGAAATGTTCTGAAATGAAGTGTGAAAAAAATGATATCAGCACTCGTACTGCCAAACCTTTCAGAAACTTTGTAAGGTGCTATAAGCCTTAATTTTTCTCTGTCCGTTTCTTTCAAGTCATCCTTGAGTGATCCCCATGCTCTTTCATAGCCAGTACATTGTGTGCTAGCACCAGAGCGTTTGTTAAAGTTAGTTTTGTCTCTTGGGTAATAAAAATGCAGAATACTGTTCATTGAATTCTCAGGTCCTTAAATCCCAGTGCGCTGGCTGTCATTAAAGTTCCATCAAAATGCTGACCTTGTTATTGCCTGTCACTGAATGTACACCATAAGCGGGGAGAAAGAAACTCATGACTGTCTTTAATGTCTGACATTATAAAGAGAAGGAGAGACTGTCCTTAAATAAATGTCCCACACTGGTTTCTTGTGACAAATAGCCATATCACGGAGGTTTGTTATTTATGCTTGCAGTATGTATTGATGCTATACTGTGTTTCTGTTTTATTTGTATGCCTCTGCTAATCCTTTGACCGTATAATAGAAGTAGTATGAACATCAGGTTATGTTTTAAACACACTGCTTTCAAGTGTCTTTTGGCTCTTTCCTGTGCTTGATGTTGAGATTTCTTTCAGATCAAAAAAACTCTCATTCTTCTGTTTTCTGGGCCGGTTTTGAGATATTATATTTTGAATAAACTTCTCTGGTGGTCTCAAGGAAAAGCTGTATGAGAAAGTGTGGTATAAACAGTGTTTTTGAAAGGACGTATTTTAAACTCGTAATGTCAGTCATAACTCCAGGGGCCACATTGCCTTTCATAATTACAGCAAGTACGCCCATGTTCCAGTATGAACGATAATGTAATATGTGTCTTCAGGGCCTATCAAGGAAAAATAAATGACCTGTCTGTGATTTAACTTTTTTCTTTTTGGATAGAATTGTGCTTCTCGTCTCATCTTGACTGAAATAGCAGGATAGATGCATATTTTAGACTTATTTGATTAACTGGACCAATGAAAAACAAATTAAATATCATAATATGTTACTCACTAAAACGTTTTCCACAGGAACTCAAAAAACTGTAAAGGTTGTAAGTGAAAGGTTAGAAGTGGTATTTGGCTAACTATTTACTGTAACTACTTAACTATTCATAGCTCATGCAATGAGCTTTAGCATCAACATTACAAAAGCAAAGGTGGGAGGTGCAGCCTTTTTTGTGGAATAATATCAAAATGTGATATAACAAAATGTGTCTAAACATCTGCAACAAGAGGTAAGG
Source organism: Ambastaia sidthimunki (assembly GCA_036877625.1). Taxonomy (NCBI): domain Eukaryota; kingdom Metazoa; phylum Chordata; class Actinopteri; order Cypriniformes; family Botiidae; genus Ambastaia; species Ambastaia sidthimunki. The sequence goes on from JAZGTK010000645.1 coordinate 40,951, forward strand.
AACCAATAGAAACAAAGGGCAGCACTCTGATTAGGGGTCCAATTGGTTAACCAGGACAAACATTCTTGTTGTTGTCCAATTAATGTTCTATAGGATATATGTTGAACATCACTTGATTATAAAACCATAAAACTAGCCTCATCTCATCTGCTTGTCTGAGAAACAACATATTAATAGTTAACAGCAGTATGAACTGATGGCGATGTCTTTGGATTTTTAAGATAATCGCTTAGGCATTTTAGTTTTCATTTCATTCTATTTGAATATTCATTGCTTATGCTCATCTTTGGTAGCTCCTTTGAAGACACCTTGAGTAAAGTAACTTTGTATGTAATGAAGCACATACAAAAGGCATAAAGCAGTTACAATGAGACCTGTTTGCTTGTTTCTTTGTGGCGACATGCGTAATACAATAGCAGCCAAAAATACTTCCTGACCCTAATTACACCAGTGACCTCCAGCACCTCCCAATACAATATATTTAGTTTCACACTATTGACAGCCAATAAAATATTTTATTTTATTGTGACAAACAGTTCCGGTCCTTGATTCTGATCAATAGCTGTTGTTTAATCATTTAATCAAATTACCTTACGATGAATGAGGTCACAGCTATGACCTCTTCAGCTTGTTCACATTGGGATTACTGTGCAACAGTTTAGCTGTTATTTTTGTTGCTTAGCAACTTTCTGTTGTGAGGGACTTCTAACAGATGCGTGGCATTTAATGTTTCTACTTTTAAAAAAATGCAAGAAACATTTGTGTCCTAAATATTTTTAATATGTGGCACCAGTTTTTAAATGCAAAAACAACAACCTTTAGACTACTTTCACAATACATGTCACAGTGTCTTGTACCTTAGTGCTTTAATAACTTAATAAACAAAATGTTGTGCTTCCATAGATTCCACACAGAATTTTAGAATGGAAGCTATGCAAAGTTTTGTCACGAGGCCCCAGGTCGTCTTGCTGTTTTCATAATGAACGAAGCAAGGCTTCATTCTGTCGATTCAGCTGTCAGATAGCAGGCGGGGGGTACCATAGAGAGATGGTAATTAAACAGGCTGTAGTCAGTGCCGGGGGACAGATAAAGTGGGAGGATAAGAAGAAGAAGCAGGGAGGGAGAAAGCAGGACAACTGGGTCTTGTGAATAATAGCCCTGCACTACAGCCTGTAGATCAATATCATGGTATAACCAGCCATGACATCTTTGATTGCACTCAATACAAACCAAGAGTCCTGGGCAGAACTTCAGCCATGACCTCCTCTTCTCTGTAGTGCCATTTCACATAAGTATCCGGGTCTCATTTGAAACATCAAGCTAAATCTTTTGGGAAGCCTTCTAATGTGAAACTGACATGCCACATCAAATAATCAGTGTTCAGATTTGGGATGAGTCATGTAATAGTAGTATTGATTTAGTATTGATTTCTCAGCTTTGGGCACTTTTGACTTTGTGGTCTTTTTGGAAATAAAATCCTTTATAAAACACTTTTCACATTCTAACTAGTTTTTTAACTAATTTGTCTTCTATCAATGTCCAGCAGTGGACAAACATGCATCAGGAGTTCTGATGTTTTTAACATTTATTTTCAGACTGTCATTTCAAATGCCTTGATGAAGCTATTTTATACAATATTTAGAATTTGTAGTTTTATGCAATATTTCCTGTATTAAGAAGACAGAATTATATCATATTTTTTCACATGTTCTTCACTTACATCTGATTTCTTGGTAACAAAGTACACAAACTTTTTTGCGTAGAACCTAATTACACTAATAGTGCTAACAAATTTGGGCGAAATCGTCATGAACTATTTTCACACAATGTGTGAAAATGTGGTCATTGTCAGCTTTTAGTTTACATTGAAAGTCTGAGTCTGAGACAAGGGTTAACAGTAGAATCTACAAAAGCTTTAGAAAAATAACTAGAAATAAATGAAGAAGGCATAAAAAATGTTACAATTTTAGTAAGATCCTCATATCACAACATTGATGTGATAAAATCTGCTTATTAATAAAAATCAACCTCTGGGACATAAAGTGCCTTGAGTAGCAGAAAGACACAGTCACTGAGTTTATGTGTTCATCAGTGACCTCACTGCTTTATTTCAACCTCATCAATTCTAAGACAGTGAATGTCATGCACATTAATGATCTTAAAATCTCATTCCTCCCACATGCTCGCAGAGCGACCAGTCACTCAATGCATGCGGCATGATAATGGCAGACAGCAGAACAATGATGGAAATCGCCTCACTTCATTTGGACTCCAGAACTCAATCTGCATTTCATGCCTGTTTGTTTAGACAAGAAAAGCAAGATTTATGCCATTCATTTGCATAATACGAGATCTGGGGGATAAGATTGTCAACAACCCTAATCAAGTCGTAAACCACAATGACAAAAACACAAAGGCTTCATGTTAGTTGTTTAGTTTAACCTTTAAAGTTTTCCAAAGGTATTTTCAGCAGAACAACACCCATCCTGAGCAGATAATCTCGCCATGTTGTTATAGTTCTACCTGTTATCAATGGACTAGGTCTGAATCACACATGCACCCCTGCAATGAGCATCAACACTGAAGTAACCCAACAAACAAGCAATATCTGGAGTTTATTAATAACATTGTAGACGTGTCTCCCAGCAGCACACTGTATGTCGCTGTCCGTGGTCCTGAAATCAGAAGGAGGGGCAACTTTTTTTAAAGTTGTGCAGTTTCCATATCATAATATGAAAATGTTACTGAAACAAATTCAGTTCATATTTGCTATATAAAAAAACGCTGTATAATTTTTAAAAACCATGGCTTTGTAGGCATAAAGTATGCCCTTAACATATACCCTTCTATAGTTTTAAAGGTGTAACAATTAATATAATTCAAATCCAACAGCTTTTAGCTGAAGTATGTAATAGTTTTAATGTTATAGTCATTCTAGCCCAGTTTAATATGTAGAGACAGCTATAAGTAAGCCATTGGTAGTTTAATTTCCCAAAAGAGTGTAAACACTGTGGCCCTTTGCTGCTGTTGTTAAAATATTGTGCTGTTTTAGCATTCTGGCCAGTTCAACGCTGCAACATTGGCTCAACCAATAGCAAAATTTGGAGGATGGTACCTTCTGTTTGTCTGACCAATGGTAGATGGGGGAGTGGTTATGAAAACCTGACTGAAAATAATAACCTATAATTATTGCAGTTTTATTCGGCAATGCTAGCGGTGCAGAAATTCTACCTTTCTGCTGCTTGGCTGAGTGCTAATGTTTCTTCTCATCAGACATTGCCTCAAGTTAATTAACAACCCTTGTTTTCACCTTGTTTTCAAACTAAGACACTCTCTAGTCTAATTGACAGCTAGGGATTAATAATAGAATTTGACCTTAAAGGGTGTGAGGAAATGCACTGACTACAGATCATGCAGATTCATTTGCTTAAGATCGTGTTTGCATTTTCTCTGATCTCAGGTCAGTTGTGTAGACGCTTAACTAATTGGGCCATAAAGGGGCATTGCTTGCTCTTCAATGGATAATAAAGCCAGACCTTTGGAGCAATGTGGTACACACTATATGCACAGAAAAGGTTCTTACACAAAATTTCTGCAATCTTCTAAACAGATCTGGAGATTCTAAAGTTAATCTTGATTATTTTACATGACCTGGTTCCTGATGAGTTTGACATTTGAAAATGTATGAACAATTTTGATGAATCATGATTTCAGTGTGAAAACTAAACAGGTTTTACACACAAATATGCATGTTTGCTGAATGAAAAGCTTCTATCTTTTCAAGGTTCTATCTTTTCAAGCTTCTTATCTATATATCTGAATGTAAATCAGATTTAGACATTCTGTCTGAATGATCCATTTACCTGATGATCCACTTACCTGATGTTAATTTGAAGACCAGACAAGCATTCTTTCTTCTACTTAGATTTTTGGTGTATGATCAAATGCTGTGTCACTACATTACACCATCTGCAGCGTGGAGGCGTTGTCTGACCAAATTAAATTTATGATCTTTTTTTCAGCACCACAATCTAAATTAAAACCTCAACGCAAAAGTTCATGACTCAGTACAACACAACCTAGATAGAAATTCTTATCCAGCACTCAAATCATGGGCCTGACAATACAGAATGCAGCACTGAGCTTGTGTCGGGCACTCAGACTGCATTAGACCAGACAAATCATCAGGTACACAGGAGCAGTATGGGGCCCTCCTTCTTTGAATAAGGCCCTGGATGAAGTGACATCTTTAGGGTGCACCAGCTCCTTCAGCCCACAAAAGAGGCAGGATGCATTATCTAATAACTCTGTAGAGCTCCAGCAGCAGTAATTTGAGTTATTACCTGTCAAGGTTCCTGGGCCCCTGGGTCAGCACGGCCCCCTGAAGATTGCTTGTCCATTACAGAATAGAGAAGCACACAAAGAATAGTGTTTAGATAGGTGTAAAGGTGTATAGTTAAGTGTGAGGTAAATGAGTGAGGTAAATGTTTTGAGCACCATAGAAATTAGGTAGCAATGCACAAAATATCAATGTGTGTCATAAAGATGTCTCAATCTTTACTTGACTTTAGTACACGCTATAAAACACATATGATTGTGCTGTCTTATGTACTTGTCCCAAAAACTGTTTCTACCTCTGAACATGAGAGGTGGTGAAAAAAAAAGAGTAATTGATAGTCTTTGTTGTAAAACCCTTTACAGAAGGCTTTTCCCCCCAAGGATTGTCAGGGCTGCTACTGACAAACTACAGGAGACACAAAGCAGTGCATTGAGCAAAAATAATTGCAGACAGTGAGGCCTTTTAGAAAAAGGTTTCATGGCATGATTTGTTGCAGGCTTCCTCTGTCTGGCTGTTTCTGTGACTGACAGCTTAGAGAGACTTTCACGGCCTTGTGCTCCCATGTTGAAATAAAGAACGGTACAGTTTTGTGTTGAAAATTAATCTGATCTGAGTGAATGATTTTTCTTCCCTTCATTCTTTTTTTGTAATTGCAGCCTGGTTGGGGTGCTGTTCCAAGTCAATGCCTTCTAAATTTGTAAGCATTGCTCAAAACATTAATGGTCGAGTTAAATGTTGGAATATTTTTTTACGATTCACTTCATGCATAATTTAGTATTAGTCACAATGCTTCATTTCCTCTTGTATGATCAAATGAGAAATCTCCTGCATTTTAATTGATTCAGGAGTAACTTGAATGATTTAATGTGTTTTCTCTTACCCTGGTTTCTTGCATTAAATTGTATGCATATGCACATACATGTACTGAATGTGTTTTCCTGGCTTTCTTGTTTAGCCCTGACATATTTTGTTACTAGATTAAGCAAATAATGGAGCATAAATAAAAGTTACAATTAAAGTTAATATAAGTGAGTAAACTTATCTTCCAAAGTGAATTTACTTATCTATCTAAATAGGGACATAGACTACCATAGACATTCCAGAACCCACTCTCTGTAGAAAACCTTCTGCATTTTTAGAATAATAAAAAAAAATTTAATTAATTATATTTTTATAGAAAAGAAAAGAGGTTTTGCTCAGGTTTGTCAGGTTTTGCTGACTTTTCGTGTACAGATTTGTACACAATATTTGCTTCAGTAAACCCAGATACACACACACACACTTATTTTATTGAGATCATCACATAGACCTCCATTGTTTTCATGCCAGGCTAATGGATGTTTTCTATTGCCTTACCAAATTGACTGTTTGAAAATTGTTGCAATTCTGTTAATGGTACAAAAATTACACCCTTTACCTTTTCCAAGAAAATTTAAAGCCACAATACAGCACACTGGCACAATCCTAAACAATAATAGTCAATAGATGCGTCTTTGTCTTATCCAAAGAGACACTTCACGTTATGACAAAATGTTTTGAAATTTACTTTGGCTTACAGGTACTTCAGGTCAGGAGCTCCACCTGTGATCAACCCCCTCCAGACACGTTTTCCAAAGGACACCATCATACCAGGCTCTTTTGCTGTCACTTTGACATGGACGCTGCCCAACCGCACCACAGGGGTTTTCAATGTCACCAGCCCCCTCCCAGGAGACTGGTTTCTGGCTGCACACTTACCAAAGGATGAAGGGAAGATCTCTGTCAAGGTGAGTTCGGCACAGGATAAAACATCAGTCAGTGATTATAGGTACAACTTCAAGATGAGAGATTAATTTCTTCTTTTATTAAGAGCTAATCTTAGTGAGGATGAGAAGTTCCTTCCGTTTGACATTTATACATTTATAATTGAAGCTGCTCGCTTTTGCACATTCGGTGAGAGTGTTTAATGGTTAGTAATTTAAAAAGTGAGCTCTATGATTTGAGAACTAGTCGTGGACTTTTTTCCACACAAGATATGCATTTCCTGTCAGAGTGCTCATTATTTCTCTTGAATAGTCATCTTAAAGACAACTGTATTTTCTGTATATTGTCCTGAATATTTGTAATAATTTTTACAGCAGTAAAAATAACAGTTCTGTTTCTTGAATTTGATTGGCCAAGCAGCATGCTAAGCATGCAGTATCCCAAGGGTACTTCGTCTGTGTTCATGTTTTTCCAGACCACTGTTTGTTTGTGGTTCTGAGTGGGAAGTGAAGACCTGGAAAGAAGCAGGAATGGAATTTTTAACACTTAAGTGCTGGTGTTTACTCATACTCTAGCAAAAATTGAAAAACCTGGAATGGAGCTGGAGTGGTTTTATAGAATGATTTGAGCAGGAAGTGAAAATGCTGTCATACACTTTTACCCATAATGTGTTTAAGTATGTGAGTTGCTTAGCAGCACACAAGGATTGATGCTTTGGATTCTTTTGGAAAAAAAAATGTTGACAAAGATATGAGATATGGAGTAACAAACTGACAATTTTTACTGGCAAGTTACTCAATGTTAAAACTTTCTTGTGTATAGAACTGTTCTATAAAAGCAATATCACACTTAAAATCATGCCATTGTACTGAATTTAAGCACAGCTATGATTACCTTCTGCTATGTGCTTAAATGGCCCTAGCATGTACGGAAATATATACAGTACCATCAGTATTGCTTAAATTTAGTTTACATTTACATTAGTTTAAATTTTAAAAGGGTCCATGAAATGAATATCCACACGTGGAAATGAAGAGATTAGAAACTTGTCCAGCTGTATATTTCTGCAGGACATCAAAACAGGTGTGATAGTTAGGCAAAAGATCAGAGATCTGCTCATCGGTTCTACTGAAATACATACAGATCACCCTCATGTTGTTCTAAACCTGTGTGACTTTCATCTATCCATCCAACACAAAATAAGATCACAGTTAACAAAACATATTTTAATTACTGAAGAAAGCAATTACTATTGAAACACAAGAGGTCAATCATGCTTCATAAGATATGCGTAAATAATAGTGTGTCAGCAGTAGCTGCAGTAAATTAGGGCCTAATAATGTCTCTCTGCGAGTAAACACAAATGTACAGCAGGCTGTAGCATTTTTATTAGGGGTATTACTGCCTAGAGGAAAAATGTAAATGGGAAAAATCAGCCAGTGGAAAATCTTTAAAAGACTCATGCTGCTGAGTCCACCCAGGATTCATATGGCAATGAGCTGCCCCACAATAGGGTTCATTTAATGGTTACATATACACCTTTTAAATTGACTGAAAGGTATATGGATAAGCTATCCACACTGGCTACTGTGCAACATTTACTTTGATTCACATGGTGTTTCTTTAACTAAATTGATTGAGCATGGTGCTAGCAAAGCCAGGATCATGGGATCAATTCCCAGGAAGCACACAAAATGGTAAAATGTGTACTTTAAGTTGCATTCAAGTTGAACAAAAAATGTCTGCCAAATGCATACATGTAAATGTATTTTGGTAGTATGCAGTAGAGGTCCACCATACTTAACTGACCAAGTATGATATTACACACATGTCAAATTACATCTAGTTAGCATACATGGTACAGACATTTTTTTCCAAGATAATATGTGGCTTGTGCTGTGAAGTGTGAACTCCTGGGGGAATATTTATCTATACACAATATATCATATTCAACCCCCTTTCCCTGTCTTTATTTCTGCCCTCCAGAGCTATTACTGGCTACTCTTCACTGGTTTGTATTTGCATGTAGATCCTGTACTTGGTTTCTCTGTTTCATAAAGACATACATCTGCTCTAATTGTGCTGCCATGCATAATTTAGCTAATATCTGACAGTTCTGTAACATGGAAAAAAGGGCTTTTTCCTGGTGGAAAAGCCTGAAGTGTGATTTTGAGCCGCTTTATTTGTATTACACAATAGCCATATTAACAACAATAGCCAAAATTATGTTCCTGGCTTCTACCACATACTTCATGAAACTGTAAAGTAAAACTCGAAAATAAAAATGTCTTCTTTAAGGTATATTATTATTCACCCCTAAACAAAATAAAGAAAATCATTATTTACTTACCCTCATGTTGTTCCAAACTAGTATGACTTTCGAAAGTTGAGGAGGGCTTTAACATTATTAGCTTGGCTCATGAATATTAATTAGGTGACATAACATTTGCCTAGTTGTCATAACTAAGGAAACTGCAGAAAAGTGGGTGTTAGTGTGTTTTAATTAAATGCCACAGCCGACTATCATTTTACTTTTCTGGCTGCATTTTTTTTTTTCACGGCAGCCAGCAATATAAAGCATTTAAAATGTAACGATTACTGCACAAAAGTAGAGTAAAGTATTGTACCATTGTTATGTTTGGTACTTTTATGCTGCATTTGCGTTCATTTTAAGCTTGAATGCCTCAGTCCCCTTTTATTGCAATCATATTGAGAAGAGCTACCAACACTTCAACATTTTTCTTTTGTGTTCTTTGGAAAAGGTCACACAAGTATAGAAAAACACAAGGTGTTTTTTTCAGTAAATAATGACAGAATAAGATGACCTGCCTGATCAAAAAGAAAAAGAAACTAAATCTAATCTAATCTAAAAATCTAAATCTAAAACATTTTGAATTTCATATTTCAATTTCATAAGTGAATCTCATATTACACCATAATCCTTACATATTAACTGGAATTCCCACTTCCACCTCAGAACAAAAGCATTACCTCACTCTCCCTCTACAATCTTCATCTCTACTGAGCTTTTTTCTTTCGCCTCTCTGACTTATCTCAATGCCACCAGGCTCACCTCAGCCTTTTTCTTTAATTAGAAGTTCAGAAGTTTCTGTCAAAGTGGAGGCCATTCTCCTGGATTAAGGGCAATAATTGTACTCTGTGTACGCTGCATTTGAGGACACCGTTGAGGACACTGTTTTCCACAGGCTCGTACCACCAGTCAGTTAGACAGATACAAAGCCTGATGTGATGAAGGTGTCCGTCCGAGGACCGGCAGCATCTGTGGAGCAGAAAAGTTTAAGGCCGGACCTACTGAGATGGAATATTTGTAGGAAGTGTGGAAACCAAGACAGTGGCATCTCAGAGGAATCTTTTTTTCAATTATTACACCGTGTAGTGCAATTGTGAGGGTTTATGTTTTGTAGTGAATAGGGCCAGTGTGCAGCTGAAGAGATTTGGGGCATTTGATAGCATCACAAACTGTTTCTGCCTCAGTGAATTGTCACTAGGGAGGTTGAAGCATCGCTGTATGAGGCACTAATGGATAATGATCAATTTAATGGCTTGCATGCAGCTATATAAAACAGAAAACACATTACAGATACCATAAGGACTGCTAGGGATTCAGCTTGATATTTATTGCTTCAGACTTAATGATTGTCATGTTCCCAGGGTCTAAAATTAACTCTTGCAGACTGGCCGGTAACTTTATTTGATACTGCAACCTAATATATGTTTTATATAGAATTGGAAGAGTGATGCTTTGACTCTTGCTGATCTAAATAATGTAAGCATTTCAAATTGAAGACTATCTTTTTAAGCTATCTACTATAGAAAACTTCTAACAACTTAGTGGAACTTGTGCTTTTCTTTTGCCATCTTTTTTAAAACAAAGTTGCAACACTTATCATAAGGACATGAAGTATTTCTGCCTTAAGCCATTAAATTCAAAATATGAGGAACAAAATCACAACGAGTCTTCACATTTTGTGACAGGTACAGAGACAGAGGCCGGCTCATCTTGTACATGATGCTGTGAATGACACAATGACAGGCACTGTTTGTAACCAAAAGGCAAAAAAAAAAGTCCAACAGTGCCATTGTGATAGGAAAGAAAATCAATTATTTATAAAAGCACTGCAAAATACAGGCTCATGGGTGCTATGAATTTTTTGGTGGAACGTTCATTTTAGTCCCTGAATGTACTGCACAAGTCATTATGAAGTTCTGTGCGTACAAAAAGCTAATTCTAAGAAACCAAATTTGGAATTCTCATCATGATTGTAAACTGCAATGACCCAAGCCAATAAGTACAAGCCAATAACCGACTTTCAAGTAACAGCTTGCTAGATCGCAGCACACTGGACACATGGTGCACAGGGGTGAATCTCGGCAGAGCAAAGCTGCAGTGGCCCTCGGCAAAGTGCAAGTCTGTTTTCTCTGCTGATGAGCTCCAGAATCTCTGTGAGGCTAATCAAAGAGCGGCCGGACTCTGCTCTGCAGGAGCACAGTCACAGAAGCAGATGGCCAATTGTAGAGCAAGAGAGAGGGAGCGAGGAAAAGGGGAAAAGGAAGGAAGGGGGGATGTGAGTAGGAGTCAAGCACACAGTGAAGATTACCCGATCTGTTCTGCTGGATGGAACTGCCACAGAGGATAAGCAAGAACCAGAAGCGGGGCATCAGACAGTTTGCCTTGCATTAACTAAACTCTTGGCGTAAATCAATGAACTAATTGGAAACTGTCAGCCATTGGACATATGTTATCGTTCAGTGCATCTGAGTTGTTTTGGTCTATGCAATCAGGGAAGGGGTGTTAGTGTTTTGTATCTGTGTTGAATTTCCTGTATTAAGGATAATGAATAAGCCACAGCACTCACAACACAGTTCCAGAATTCAGTTTTTACGGCGTATCATTTTAGTTACTAATGAAATGCCTGTTGTATTTCCTTATAATTCTTTTATATTCTTCAAAGGTCTTTTTTGGGATGAAAACACACATTGTCTGTACAAAGGCCAGATAGTCCTAGTCAGATGATGATTAAAAGTGCACTGAGTAATTTTCTTCTCATTTTAAAAAGCTTTACCCCTAAAGAAATGAATATTCTTTTGCCAAGTATGCTTAAAATTATGTACACTCCTATGAGAAAGCAGTCATACTAATATTCTAATAAAAGCTGTTTTGTTTACATGGGCAGATTCCCTCATGTGGATCATTATTTTGATATCACGTGACCAGCCAAATACAAGTCATTTTGAGTCCCACTTGGACTGTGCTTTACTGGGAGTCCGTGAGTGTATTATGTGCATTTCGTTTACATGCGATTTATAAATATTGCATATGGTCATTAAATGACATATTGTCAAAAAAAGGGTTATCTATTTGTCCAATCAACATCACGTTTTCTGTAAGCTGATTTAAGCATTACCCTTGTGATGGCATGCTGTCCTTCTATGACAATTATTCCTAGCATAGAGGCAATTCAAGTAAAGACTGGTAGCTACAACCCCTCAGCTGTTGATGTAGCAAAGCAGACCTTTCTCGCTGATGTATTTCTGGACCTGATGAAAGCAGAGAGCTAATGCACAGGACAGAGACAGAGTACTGTGGGAGATGTGCAGGGGAACACCAGGCTTTACCAGTAATAAGTGCGTGGATCCCGGCGGTTCTATTTCTTGACAGATGATAAATGCTTTTCATACCAGGCTGAAAAGCTATGCTGAAATGCCTTTGTGACGCATATGCATATAGATGTGTCATATGAGGAGGGATTTCAAAGGGTTTTGGCTAGGCTGCTGGTAACATTATCAGACACATATTGGGAGGCCGATCCCAGAGGACAATTTTATTGCTCAGTATTTGCTTTCTCATAGCTCTGAAGACTTAATGGAGTTCCCAGTTATATTTCTTTGAAGTATTAGCTTTGTCTCAGATGCTTCCCCTAAACTTTCCCAGGAAAAATAACACAACTGTATAAAAAAACACAAAAAAACACAACTGAAACAATGGTTATTATATTATTATCTACTGTAAGATCCAGGACACTCTATTTGCTCTCCATTCTCATTGCTGTCCAGGAGAAACAGCTGAGATATTAAAGAGATCTCATAATTTATATTTCCCTTGGGCTGTAATCTGAATAACAAAGAAATCATTTTCTCATTGAGTTGTAAGCTTTGCACAAAGGAGAACTGGTCGTGTTGTGACATAAGCAACAACATATGGGCTCCTCCCCCACATCCTGTGTGAACAGCATGTCACAGATATTATTCCATGCACAGCTGGAAACCGCATTAAACATGCGAAATGCCAAATGACAACAATCCGCTATCAATTACGTGTGCTGTTTGGGTCTCTGCAAACTTGCACGTAGGACCATAATTATTTGACTAGTTGCTCCAAATTGGCAGATTCAGCCTCTGAAAGGGGAAGCAAGTATTAATTATTTTCTTTCCTTCTCTTCCTTTTGTCTGCACTGTGTCTGCGCTGGCACACGAGTTGCAAACATCCTCCTTAATCAAATCAGATCAATGAGGAGTTGGGAGGATGCTGAGGCGAACCCAGTTGACAAATCTTGCATGTCAGAAACAATGCACAAGCAGGGGACGGGTGGAGGCGAGGCCATGTCTGCCTCCTCCAGCACCAGCTGTGCCTGTGCTTTGTGGACGCAACCATGCGCATACAACAGATGGGGCTCCTTCTCTAGTTTGTTATTTAATAGTAGCGGTTTTGATTTTTCTTCCTTATTATCCCACCTACTACTCAGTGGTGTGTGCTGACTCTACTACTCTAGTGGTGTGGTTTCTGCAGTAAAGGCATCATTATTAACAAGCAACCAATGCTATAGAAGTGTTGTATGTTTAACATATTATTTACTAAACCACAAAAATTGAAAGTGTGCAGCTGTTACTTTAAAAGCTATTGTACATGATCTGAGCCAACATTAAGTTTGATTCAGGATAAAAATCATGTTCCATGTAGCTTGTATTTGTAGCTACTGTAACTGTTCATTTGATTTTTACCAGACACCTTTTTGAACCATTTGTTCAGATTAGTGTATAATCTTCATTTAAATAAGCTGAGTGGTTCATTTAAATAAGTCCTTTTGTTTTTGTACCGTCAATAATGTTGTTTCTGTGAATTTAAGAGGTGTTGACTGTTGACCTACCCTTTGGCAAAACTTTCCTACTACTCCAATCCACATCGAAGCTAAGATTCTGGTTTTGTTTAGTTTGTGGCTCTATGATCATTTTCCACATTTTGCATAAAACACTGCATCCAGGAAGACTTTAATAGCAAGGAAACTGCAGTCTATAAAAAATGTCTTGCTTTGCTAAAACAGAAAAAGATAACAGTTTGCCGATGTAGAAACATGAAATACCAAAAGATACAAAGAAAAGATATACACACAACAGAAAGGCTATTGATGCTAACAATCAATTTCTCTTTGTGTGTGTCCACAAAATGTCTCATTTATTACCTAGGAGACAGACTCCTCACCTCTATTTTAGTTCTGGTGTATCGCTGCAGAAGTGATTTACAGAATGGTTCAGCTTAAAATGAATGAGCCCTATAATCAAGCTGAGATAGGAGCAGATCTTGATAATACACCAGAGATAATGAGCCACACATGACTCTGAAAATGGTCTGTGCAATGACACCTGCCCAGTGGTGCAAATCTGCCAAATGGACCCTAATAAAATGAGAATGTGTTCTGCCTACATTACAACAAACACCTTTAGTGTCAAGATGACTAACAGAACCAAAGCTTCCAGGAGCCTCTAAAATTAGCTGCATTAAGCATCAGGGCACATGCTAGCTTCTTCTAATATATTGACACTAAATATAGCAGTATTGTGACCCATGGACGATTCCAAGAAGTTGATTGGCTAATTAACAAAAGAAAAACTAAAAAAGTAATAATTATTATAATAATTATAATACAACATTATAATTATTAGAATATTGCTATATTATACAAAGACACCAGCATTTAATGAACTGTCTAATTAATCAACTGTAATTTAACTGATTGTGTTAACATTAATTAACAAAGCGTTTTTGTTGTATCACTTTAATAATGTAACAGATAGTTATATGTCATTGTATGTGTGAGAGTATTTGGTTCAGCTTCTTAGCTAGCAAACAGAAAGCTCATTTAGATCATTAGCTAAAAGTAGCAGTTCGTTAAAATGAAATAACGAAACAGCAGTAAGGCAAAACTATAGATCCATTAAAGACAGTATAAACAGAAAAAGAGATTATGTTTACCAACTAAAACTGTAGATAACTGCTTTGTAGTTAGTGTTTTTTACAGTTTTGATGTGTTAGGTGGTCTGCAATATAGGGAAGCTTCTAAAGATGCCTATAGCCATAACAAAACTATATATATATATATATTCTGGTGCTTTAATTGTATGTGCATGAGAAATGAAACCTGTTGTTGTTTTATTATTTTCTTCTTGGTAAAATACGGCACTGCACTGTCCTGTATTTAATGCTAATATATTTTGTCCAAGCTTTCTTGAATTATATTTCAAATAAAATAAAGAGTAGTTCTTGTCTAGATACATTTTGGAAGATGTAATTATAGAATAACTATACAGGCAGTAAAAATCACAGCATAATTAATCACACACCACTGCCAGCCAATAAGCTCTTTCTGCTGCCCCTCCTCCCTTTTGCTGTTTACATACATTGCATAGCATATCAATATTGGAAGAGGCCATCGCTGCTGTCGACTTATTGTTTAACTGCATTGACTTGACAGATGCGCCGTCAGGCTCACTCTCTACCTTATGAAGTAATAACATGGCTGACTGACCTCAACAGGAAGTCAGTGCTGATATGCGGTTGACATTTGACAGGACTGTGGGTAGAACAGCTAGTGAAAATGACCCAGCGTCCCAGGGCGTAGTGCGGTACAACAGAAACAGCGAATCGTGCAACACTGAGCCATAACAATGCAACAGCAAGGCAATGCATCCCTTTTGCATGTGGGTTGCCAGATATTTAATACCCATGTGTTTGGTGTGATTATGTTTCTCTGTGTGACAACAGCATAAAAAGAGGTTGGGTTGGGTCAGGGGAGAAGCCCAAATCGCACTATCCGACAATGATGAATGTGTTTTAGGGCAGGGCTACCTGTGTGAGAGAACCAGAGGTAAAACACTGAATAGTAATTTGCCAGTGTGTGCCATAACAAATAGCAAAGGCTCATGAATTCTCACACCTCCTTTCCCTTTTTTACCCATGCACCTCCTATTTCCACTCCTCAGCTGTGAAAATCTGCTTGCAGAGCTATACAACTGATCTGATTTTTAATTGGAACATACGCTACGGCATCTGTCGCTTGTTAAAACCATTGTTGTTTACGTCTGCCATAACAAAATAATACAGTTCCGTTTTAAAAGCTTTTGGTATATGTTTTAAAGGAGAAACATTGCATACAGGTACACACTTATCAGGGTTTCCGCTTTTTATTTATGTCTGAAAAATACAGTAACCAGGTGCCGGTATTTTGTCTTCCTAACAAAGTACCAAAACCTGAGCTATTTATGTTCAATGTGGCGTTTTCTGTGAGTAGTACCATTTTATATTGGACGTAATTTATCTGATTCTGCTAAATAAATGCCTTAGATTTCGCCTGTGCCAGTTTATATTCTGTTATTATATTTAAATTTTCAACACTTCTATTCTGTTTTCTTCTGAAAAAAAAAAACACTTTTTTTTCTGGAGAAAGTGTTACTGCCACCTTAAGATGAATTCCTTACGCTGTTGTATTCCTCATTTGTAAGTCACTTTAGATAAAAACGTCTGCTAAATGTATGAATTTTAAAAACCAAAACTAGTGGTTGCATAAGCTGCCTGTTTGGCATCAGTAAACACTGCATACAGTTTAAAAGTGGAAAAAAGACAATATTGTTGATCTTGTTTCTCAGAGTGTGAAGTGGGTTGTGCAGCTGAGCATGAACAGTACCACACAACAAATCTTCAAAAATTATGCAAATGCTATGGCTTTTTTTTTTCATTTGAAGTGATCATAAGGCTTTCTCTGCAGGAGTAGATTTTTCTCCACATGCATTTGCATGTCATGATACGCATGTATACAGGATTTGTGGCATGTTGTTGCACTGTATTTTATAGCTCAGTTTATATATAAAGATAGATATTGAGTGGATTTAAATCATTAGTTCACCCCCAAATTGACATTTTGTCATCGTTTATTTACATTTATGTTAAACCTGTATCACTTTCTTCTCTGTGGAACAGCGAAAAAGAAATATTAAAGAATTTCATGGGTGCAGTTATAGTGAATAGGGACTTTCGAACCCCAAAAGGGGGAAAAAAATATGCAAAAGCACCATGGATAAAAAATAGTCCTTATAACTTGTGCACTATATTCCATACTTTTTGATGACATATGAGTTACAGACCTGCAAAATTTAAGTTGTTATTCACTGATATCATTTAATATAATATGATTTAATTCGCTTTTCTAATACAATCTTCCCCTCTAGTGAGCTGTTAACCGCTGAGACTGGATCAATCCGATTTGTGAAGACTTCATTCAGACCAGTTCTGTAAAGTGTATCTGTATGAACTGATTCAAAGATCTGTCAAATGAGATATTTGTTTATGATCTTGCTAATTCTCTGCCAAAAGAACTATGATGGATATCAAGATTTAGGGTAAAATGACTTATGACACCAGGCTGTCATATAGTGTCAGAAGACTTGGAATATTTATAAACTATGATACATTTTTGGAGTTTGAAATGCCTTGTCGCTATAGTAATCTCATGAAAAACAAAGAACATTGCAATTTTTCAATGTCTTCATTTTGGAGTTGTTTCAAGAAAATAGGTTATAAGAGTTTATATCAACACTGATAATTGGGCAAATAAAAAAATTGAATCATTTTCATTTTGGAGTGAAATATTCCTTTAGGGTAAGGTAGAACATTTCAAACAGGCTAGCAATAGCAACCTACCTTTGAAAGCATAAGATACCAAAGCCATGCCTCTGGCAACAAATGAGCACACACATAGTTTGACAGGCAAGTAAGACATCCTATCAT
>JAZGTK010000646.1:0-21394 GCA_036877625.1 Ambastaia sidthimunki
GATACTGGTAAGCTTCGCCCCTGAAAGCAAACCTCATGAACTTCCTGTGTTGAGGGAGGATGGGGACATGAAAGTAAGCATCCTTCAGATCTATCGTGACAAACCAGTCCTCTGACCTGATTTGGAACATGACCTGTTTCACAGTAAGCATCTTGAACTTCAGTCTCATAACTGAGCGGTTTAGAAGACGCAGATCTAAGATAGGACGCAACCATCCATCCTCTTGGGAACAATGAAGTAACGGCTGTAGAGCCCCAACTTTCTCTGCTGAGGAGGGACCACCTCGATGGCCTTCTTCCTCAGGAGAGTCTCTACTTCCTGCTTCATAACCAAAGCTTGCGCCGAATCCACCAAAGTGAGAAGAACCCCACCAAAAGTAGGCGTAGACAATTGAATTGAATTTTGTAACCTGGTTCTATTGTGCGCAGGACCCACTGAGACACATGTGGCAGTACTTTCCAGGCTGCCAGATGTTCTTTTAAAGGGACCAGCCTCTCGAGACTGGCCTGTGATATTTCTAGAGTAAATGGACTGGTGCCCTAAAAGGGGAACCCCACAGGAAACCCCCGGTCCAAACTCTCCAGGAACCTCAGAGGGGGTGGCACTTCCCCCATGCTGGCTGAATTTGGCAAGCACTAGGGGTGCGCATGTTTTTGCATGTCCCTATATGAGGAGATGGTACACAGCCTGGGCTGCTCCCGTCCAGGAGCCCAGAGAGATTGTCGGCGCGGGAGGAACAGCTAAATTGCCTCCACCTGTTTACGGGCCTCCTGCAACCTGTCAACGACTGTGTTCACAGCATCACCAAACAGGCCAGAAGGCACCAGCGGGGCATCCAACAGGAAGACCCTGTCCTGATCTTTTATTTGGGACAGGGTCAACCAAAGGTGTCTCTCGGCTGCCACCAAAGCTGCCATAGACCCCCCTATTGCACGAGCAGTCTCCTTGGTGGCACGCAGCGAGTGGTCAGCGGTCCTCCTGAGCTCACCGACACCTTCAGGTGTGAGGTCGCCACCCTCATTCATCTCTCTTAGCAGGTCAGCCTGGTAAGCCTGAAGCACACCCATGGTGTGTAGGCAAGCACCTGCCTGACCTGCAGCCGTGTACCCCCTGCCCAGTAGTGCTGAGGTAGTGAGCTGCTTAGAGGGCAGGAATGGAGCCTTCAAAGACGATGCCTCGCCGGCGGAACAGGTAGCTAGCTAGTGTCTGCTCAACCCGGGGCATCGTCTTATAGCCATACTCGTCCAACCCCGCCATGTTACCATAATAATTGGTGGCCAGGGTGAATATACGGGACTAGTATGGCCTTTCCCATGATTTAGTTACCTCAAAATGCTAAATGTAAATCAGGGATGAAGGGAAGGCTCCTGCGTGGAGGTGCAGACTGGCTGCTACATCCAGTTCATGAGAGGCGGAGTGATGAGCCCTTTCCCTGGGGCGAAGAAACCGCGGAGCGGTCTTCCACACCCAGGGAGAGAGCAGACAATCTAGTCGATCGTAGACTATCAATAATAAGTAAAGTTTGAGTTTATATTGAAATCTTCAATAATATTGAATAATCTAACTTATAATTGCAGACTTGGCAAATGTGAGCTCAGTTTGTGATGTTGTTGAAACTTTAATTTGCTCACTATTTAATTTTAGGGCTGTCTAGGAGAAATAATTGAGATATTAAGTGATCTGTGATTTTCCTTTTTTAAGCATATGACAAACTTGTATGATATGTGGCTGATGATAGGTGGCTTAAATAGACGCAGTACCAGTTAACAGTAAACAGTATTGTCAGAAAAAAACTTTTTTTATGTTTTTTATGTACTTTATGTTCTACTTTATGTTTTACCATATTTTCTTGGGGTGAATATTTTCTTGCTCAGTGAAACTGACAACAATGAAATTATGTCTGTCAATGTCCTGAAGCTATCCCGTTGGATCCATATTTTATGGAAGTAAATCATTTTGTATTAATAATGCTTACAGTGGGCCATCTGCTGTGCCCTGTACAATGTTTTTTGAAAAGGGCAAATAATTCAAGTGAGGCCACCCCTGAGTTCTGAATATGTTCTTGAGTATGTGTGTGTTAAGTACGAGAGTGTGTGTGTGTGGGAGTGGGTTAAAAGTCCCCAGCAGAAGATTACTGGTATGCCACCAATAATCTTGAATTGTGCTGTCATTAGAGCTATAGCTGGTTAAGGACCAAACCGCTGGGTAAATCTGCAATGAAATATTAAACTGAGGCAATAAACCTGTGCATTTGCAAGAAAATGAAAACAGATGAGGGGCAGTAAAGAATACTTGATTAATGTATGTGTATGGGAAAGAAAGAATGTATTGGAACTGTAAGAGACAGAATATGTATTTAAATATGTGTGTGTGTGTGTGTGTGTGTGTGTGTGTGTGTGTGTGTGTGTGTACACACTATGGAATAATAGCCTTCACAAGTACCACAAAGCCACATGAAAATGTTTGCCAAAAATAATACAACTTTTGGCTAAAACACACAAGTTCAGGGGAATTATGAGGTACTGGAGGACACCCACCAACATCTCACCAACATTACATTTTTTAAAGCAAATATTTGTATGACAATTAGGTTGTGAATTACATTAATGTAAAACAAGAAAAGGTAATTTAATTTTAGAACATTTTCAATTTTATTTTTTTCTTAGAATGTACCCACACAAGCATAAATAAAATCTGTAAAAGGTTTTGGCTGAAAGTGAGCAATACATAATGGCCCAGCAGGCTAAATAGCATACATAAAGAAACAAATTCTGCTTAATCAAATAAACAAAAAAACAAACAAACTGAAAAGCAGAAGTTAAATCTCAATCCAAATTTTAAATCTGATAAAAGTATGTGGAGGACTATAATGCTGGCATACAAATGTACTTTTACCTCAAGCCCGAGAGGAAGCCAAACAACACTAAACAGTGAATGTATAGAGCAGTGAAAAAGAATATGCAATAAAACGCATACAGCATACAGATTACCCCTGGCCAGTGATGCCAAATGCTGACCTTTGCCTGAGAAAGTACATTTTTTTGTAGAACTTTTCTGAACAGAATCTCCCATGGAAGTTTTTTTTTTCCCATGGAAGATTTCAGGCCTAAGAACCAGGTGTGAGATATCCAATATGGCTCTATTAATAGGAGTTGTGTTTGTCCTCTCAAACCAATAAGACTGCATGAAGCAGTCTGAATAGAAAAAAACATGTACAGGCATGTCATTTGCTATGAGTAAGCTAAGGCATGAATGCCCAGAGAAGCTGAGGGTGAGAGAGAGAACCATAGAAGACAATAGGTCATTTAGTTAAAAAAACTTATTTCAACTTCCTCTATGCAAAACCTCTCCCAAATCTGATTTATATGTATAGAGTATTATCTCCATTATATGGAAAGTTGGCACCTCCCTGATGTTTGATGTACAATACCAACTCCATAATGTCAATTCGTATTGCTTCAGATCTCTGAAAGAAAATGTTTAATCAACTGTACATTATTTCACAGTATAACTTTATTATTTTCTGCACTTTTAAGATACTAAGGTGTCTGGTCATTTCGACTGGAGATAAACCTCGAAAGCTCTCTGACGCTCACGCGAGGCTGTGATGGTGTGGTACAAAAAATGTTGACAATTACTAAACGTTATTTTTTAGAAACATGTTTGGGCTGTGTTTTTGCAAATGCTCTGACTGTAGTTCCACCAATATTCTACTGTGGCAACATATGTGGAACACAAAAATGGAGGGATATGATGCTCTAGTCAGAGATAGTACAAGAAAGAGGTTGGGAGGAAAGAGAAACCAGAGATGCTCATGAATGTGTGTCAGATAGAGTTTTGAGGGCCAAACATTGACTAGAGACATGTCAGATGTCAAGGAGTAGTGTTGTTGTACACTGAGGGCACTGCCACAGTCCGAAAGTATTGATTTCCCTGCTTGTAGAAAGCCAGTAACTGTCATGTGGAGAGGCCTGACCTTGGAACAGGCAAGACAACTATTCCCCAATTCCCATCAGCCTGACTGAAGCTCAGAGCAATGTAGTCAAGACAACAACACAGCTCTGCTTTATGGCAGAGAGCGTGGGTTTATCTCACACCAGAGGAAGAATGAAGAAATAGAGAAAAACAGTCCACGCTATCCAGTTCCCCCGAGCTCTTCTTGGGCAGCCTTGAGTGTAGTTATCACAGTGTTTGAAATGACAATAGCTTGACTTAGACTTCTCTCTAGAGACTCAAATCTGGTATAAAATTCAGAGATAGACAGGAAGGAAGAGTGAGATGGTGAAAGGAGAGATAAAAGAGTTAGGTTAGGCTAAAGAAAAGGCAGCATAATGTGGGAATAAAAAAACTGAATAAGACACACAAACTCAGGTGTCTGCCCTTAACTATTATCATCTTTATCATAACAACTTCACTGATGACACTGATCATATTCAGTCATTACTTGGTATGTTTGACAGTTTTGAACTTAATTGGCATCACAAACAAACAATGCATTTACACAAGTACCATTACCATTTACCAGAAAGACCATGCTGGTTGAACCAGCACCAAACTAATGTTAGCCAGTGTTGTTACTATATAAAAATTATTATTTCCTTGGTACAATACCTAGGTTCAGTACTGGTATCCAATACTGAACCGACACCATAGCAAAAAATAAAACAAATGAAAAATAATTTATTAAAAGGTCACTGAACAAATTGAACACAAACTTCTGTTTTATTAATTAATTAAAAAACGCTGAAAACTCTGACCTGAACAGCATGTTGAGCAACAGCAATTCCTCCTCCTTCCTTTTATTAAAAAACATACAGCATTTATTAACCATTGTTAATTCTAGTTTATTAACAAATTGTTAACTTGATTACAACTGGATTTTAAAAAGTATTACTAAATATAGATGTTTGTAATGTGCAGGTTTTGTTTGTCTTTAATTTTGAAGTCTTGTTTTGTAGTTTATGTCCATGTCCTTTAGTGTTAACCCTTTAGTGTTGTGTCCAGGTGTTCCCTGTTCCCTGTCTTTGTATTTATACTCCTGTGTTCATACTCCTGCCATTGTCTCTTTCATTATTAAATGTATCTTGCTTGTTGGTTCATGGTGTTATAAAACATCATATCAGTTTACTATTAAGTACGTTTATTATTGTTTTAAAAAGTTGAAAAAATATTACTAAAGAACGAGTAACTGACCCTAAACTTTTGAATAGTATGTTAACATCCTATACATATACACAAAAAAAGAACATTATACCAACACCAGTAGTACCTGGTGGTTACTCCTAAGAAATCCAAACTGTCAGTTTAAACGGAGCTAAATGTTTTAGTCTCTTTGACACTGCCATTTTTTATTTTATTGTTTTTTTTTGTTTTTTTAATCATAAGGAAAGTAGAAGCAAATTGGCTGTGCTGTTACTGACTATTTTATTTGTCAACAGCAGCCCACAGGTAAAAGAAAAAGTCAGGACAGGGAATGCATATTGCCAATAAATTAGGCTAAGCTGGTAACAGTTTGTCTATATGGGCTGGTTTTCTGCCTCACACTATTTTCACCCCTCTCCTTCAAACACACAAAAACCCAGTAGTTATTTAAAAGGAAGTCTGTAACATTTTCATACTTGTATTACAGTCACATTAAAATATTTTCAGTTCCTCTCTCAGGCATTTCAATACCTAAGATTTTTGCTGTTCAACCAGATTTTGGCACATTTTGCCTTTCCTTTTTCAGTGAAAGTGGCATGCTTTGTCAGATATGGTAACCCATACCCAAAATGTGACCTTTGCATTTAACCAACCACTGGTGAGGAGTGAACACACACTGCAAGTTATGAACACACACACACGGAGCAGTGGGCAGCTATCACTACTTTGCTTAAGAGCACTTCAGTTGCTACCTGCCAGCACTGGAATCGAACCAGCAACCTTCTGATTACAAGCAGTGGACTGAACAGTTCTAAGTCTGGCAATCGTTCCTGATAAGTATTTCACAGCGCGATTAGCTGATATCGTTCAACACTGCTGGTGTAACACCTGTAACGATGAATATACAGTTGTTTACTTGTCAAATGTCAAGGTAACTTTTTGTTTCTGTAATTGATTTTAAAAGAAATCTCGTAGGTGACAGATACATGTCAAAAAGGTACTGATCCTCAAGTTAACCATCACAAGAAACTCAACTAATGCTCACAGGTAATTTTGATTTCAATAATAGTAATTTAATGAATCACTATAAAATTAGGTGTGCTGTAGGTTTTTAGAGGTTAATGTTTCACGGATGCCAAGGTGTTTATTGGTAACTGTGCAGTCATGAATGGTTAGAATCTTCTCGAAATAACTGAGGTTATGGGATAAGTTTAAATATGTGAAAATGAATGAAATTTTAAAGCATTAAGGAAAAGCATAAGCATATTATTGCATATCATCATCTTTCCAGTAGTGTCTACTGTGCTTACAGTGTTTCCAGTTCTACGTATATCTTTCTTATTTGCTGCCTGTTTGGCTGACCTGACCATTGCATCTTCTTGTTTTTATGGGTTTAATGTTTATTTCTATCTGCCCTGTATACATCTTCACATTCATTCCATGTTGCTGTCTTATCAAGCTCTAGGGTACCCATTGAGTTTTTCAGAGAGCCAGAAAACTAAGCATGCGCTACACAACTGAAAGCTATGGCTCTATGCACACTACAAGACAAAATTAACCTCTTATTTTTAGTTGTGTGTGTGCTCATAAGTGATCACGAGTTGGTATGTGAACAACAAGAATTTGCACAGAATTACAACAAAACGGCAGCTTTATGAAAAAAATTATTTTTCATAGAGCTGCCAATGGATTCAACTATTTGCTTTTTGTAATTAACACATTCAATTGCTTTAAAAAATGCCCTGTAATTATTAGGTGTGGTAGTTTGTATGCAGTATAAAAATATATTGTGTGTTCCCAGAAATGCAAATACAATAATGTAATATCTATGGTTAGTCCATTATTAATTTAATATTAGTCTATGCGTTCATTCACTGTAGTTCATGTTAAACTGATTATTAATTCAGATATTAGTACATTATTAGCCATGAACCCTTATTACCACAATACCACAATGCATACCACAATATATAACATTGTACAATAAAATGCTAATTTAATAATAAAACAACCTTTCTCACACCTAATTGACATAATCTTACTGTTTCAAAATTGCAGTTTTCTGCTGCTGTTTTAATAAGATATCTATGAATGATGGTGTATTACCTGTTACCTTATGACCTGACATTTTAGTTGTTGCTATGATGATTTTCACCATACAAAAAATGATATTACTTAATGTTTGTCACCTGCCATCTGGGTTTGATTTATAAATAAATAAACCGACCATATAAAGGTAAAAAAAAATAAAGGTAACAAGCTACAGTGGTAATACTTTACAATAAGGTTGTATTTGTTAGCATTAGTAAACTTATTAGCTACAAGAAAACCCTAAGAAACAGGGAGCAGTGAGGAAGACCTATGCTGGTACAATTGTTCATGTTAGTTCCATGTGCATTAACTAATGTTCCATGTGCAACTAATGTTTTAAATGACAGATACAATTTTTGATTTAAAAAAAACTAAGTAACTAAATGAACTAAGATTAACAAATGTTGAACATGTATTGTTTATTGGTAGGTCATGTCAGCTAATGCATTATTATGTCAGCTAATGTATGTTAATAAATACTGTACAACATTATTGTGAAGTTTTACTGCTATAGTCATAACTGTTAAAAAACTGTTAAAAAATTAACACATTACAGCAATTAAACAATACACATTACCATATATACAGTTCTATAAGCTTTACTGCTACATTGCATACTCCTTAAACATTGCATATTCTCATTAAAAATAATAATATAAAAAATAAAAACAATAGAGCACATTTTGGATAAACAAACAAAAACTGTCTATCAGTACAATTTAAAATGATTCCAACTGTTTAAATATGAAATTCTTATACATGCTAGACAAACACATACAGAATTGGTTTTACAGTTTATAATACACTACTTATTCTTACTGCGTAACTAGTGTGCACATAAAATAGTAACAGTTTCTTGATTAAAAATTTCACCTTCAATGCCTTTGTAATTAATTACTGAGGCCATTCTGAGGACAGCTGCTGCTCCAATTAGTCTGAAACGGACAATAATGTTGAATGTTCTGCATGTTACAGCTGTCACTGTAGCCTCTCCCTCAGGTGCTTGGTGCACATCTCTCCCTTGCAGTATAGACATGGTATGGGCCTACCGTGAGGCAGAGCCACCAACTGTCTAGTGACCTCTTGCTAAATTGTTAATAAAGCAAATGTCAGTAATATGTGAAATAGTATGAGTGAAAAAGAAGACTTACAGAGTGAATTCCAACTAATACCATAGCTGTTTGGTAAAATACAGCAATCTAGAAAGAAAAAATAAAGTGAAAAATATTAGGGCTTTCAAAGTTAAGGTACTGTATAAATGCATATGATGACTTAATATGTTTAACTAAATTTTTTAACACATATTTTTGCAGCTGACACATTTGACAATTGTACATTTAATTTTGTTTTTTTTAAAACTTGATTTAGAGATACAATTTAATTAGAACATGATGAGAGCTGCAGTGAACACAAACACAAGTCAGTAGCATTTTTCATTAAATGTAGAAAGACATTCTTTATAGATAATTTATATATAAATTAAACTTGAAAAGGCATTTAACAAAGGTAAAGTCACTTGTAGCCTTTGTATGGTGAAATTGAATTATCATTAAAGCTCAGCATGTTGAAATATTAGCCATGAATAAAATAAAATAATCAACAGAAACGTCACTACATATATCGGTGTAGTTTAAGATAAAGTTTTAGTCATATTGTTTTAACAAATTATTTAATGTTCTATATTTACATTTTTTAAGTATTTCAACAGTTTGCAAATATAAAAATACGGTTTCAAAAAACTACTAGTAATTACTTTCTCCTAAATAAGCAGGTGATTGTATTAACTACAAACTAAATACATTCATCATGATAAAATGTTTTAATTGATCAATATTCCAAAAGCAAAACAACTACAAAAGTATTGAGACAATGTACAAGAATGCAAAGCTCAAAGTCAGAAGTTATCCAGAGTAATTGCTGTACCTCCATTACATTTGCTCTTGCATGACTCTTACCTATATGAAGCAGAGTATTTTTTTATTGCCTTTTAAAAATGGTACTTTGCTTTGAGAGGATTGCCAAAACCCTAAAATTTGACATCAGCAGTCCCTTTCTTTAAAAAATCTGTCTGTGGCTGCCTTAGTACAAAACAGAATGTACTAATGTACTTGAAAGATCAGAGACACATAAGCTCAATATTAGTTGTTCTGTCTCAAAATCTAGTTAGCTGTCTACTGTCTACAAAGACAACATGCTAACAAGCAAAAGTGGCATTGTTCTCATAAACATCATTTGTGCTAAATTTAATTTTCAATTCAGTTTTATTTATATAGCGCTATTTACAATGCTACATTGCTTCAAAGCAGCTTTACACAAAATACTAAGATAAATTTAGAAATCAAAAAACAAATTGGAAAAAAATAAACAATTCAGACATTCTACACAATGTATGGTATTAAGGATACCAATATATGGTACTAAACAATAACGTGCAAACATAAGTAGCACACATGAACTTTAAGTAAATCCTAAAATAAAATACATCTTTTATCTCTTTTCTAGAATTTAAGCTTTTACATTGGAGGCATGGTTAAGAAGTCATGAAATGGCGTTAGATAAATAGTTCACTAGGTAATAATGCATAATATGCACTTCAAACTAATAAATGTACACATTATATAAGGAATGTAACATCAACAAATTCCTCTCATACAATAAATAGTAATGAGTTCTGAGGTAAAAGACAAAAAACTGAGGCTTACTGAGGACCCAAACTCTTTGTAAATGTATCATTTACAATCTTTACAATCAATATTGTATAAATTCACCCACACATAAGACTTCTAAAAATAAAAATTCTGGAGGTACAGATGAAATTTCAAGCTTTTATTTTTCTGCTTCTGATATTTTCCAATTAACATGCTTAATGCTGCATCATGTAAAAACATTGTTTTTTAATACCTGAAGAATACTTAAATGACTTCCTTTCATTATTTAAATGAAAAGTCAATTGGGATATCACAGACATGATAGTCATGTAAAAAGCATGTTTGAAGAAAACACTATATTTTCAACACCACTCACATTACAACAAAAAAATACAATTAAAAAATGTAATTTCTTTGTTAATTTTCTTGTTTTAATGTGATTTTATCTTGACGTTTTTAAATATTTCATTAGGGTAGATATTGTTATGTTGTCTTGTTATGTTTGCTATCTTCCAAACAAATAGATTTGCTATTTGTAGTTAAAAGTACTTGTTTGTTTATAGTTTATATAAAATAGGCAATTAGATAAAAATGAATTACAAGTAGCAAAACAAGCAAACAAACAAACAAGTACAAACCACTGATGTGCTAGAAATGCTGGAAAAAATAGATGGTACAAGGAAAAAATCTAGTGAGAGAACTTGATGTCAGAAACCAAGAGGTGGTGTTGAGGGAATTATTTTAATATAGTTTGTTAACATGAATATAAAGAAACTTGTGTACTTGTGTTTTTAGGTTAATAATTTGTATTTGTTTTTTATACAAAATGGGGGGAGGCCCCCATTAAAAGCAGTTAAAGCAGAACATAGCTTTGCTATCCACTTCACATTGCTTAACAAAGTAAATATTCCAAGGAGGTACCACATGTTGAGGTATGCTCAAAATTCAGCATATGCTGAGGTCTTAGATTTGAGGAACACCCACAGCATCAAAAGAATGTGTCCTCAGAGCATTCTGGCTGACTTAAACTCTATTAACAAGGAAAATTAAATTTTCAAACACATAAATAAGGAAAAAAGTGCAGTCTAACAACTGCCTTTGTTAATTCATTTCATGCATAACAAGATAAAGTGAATGTGGCAAGTCATGTTTGTGTGCTCAAAAGAAAAAGTTTGTTTTGTTTTTCTCTTACCTCAGCACATCTGAGAGAGATTTTTGGAACTATGGAGCATTGTCAAAACAAAGATGGCAGAAGAGGGACTGGGCCCGAGAAGGAAAGAGCCACTAAGGCAGCTGGAAACTTAGACTGTGTGGTTTCCCCCCCTCCGCCACCTCCAACCCCCCACCCCCCAATACAACTGCATTCACATGTGCCTAATTTACTCTCTCAGTATGTTTACTCTCTTTTTCTCCTGTTCTCTCACTCGCTCTCACAGGAGACTGTCACAGCTGGTTGTACTTATAGCCTTCTGTGGTAACGTGTGTTTCATTAGCCTTGGACGTGTGTTTTGCACCAGATCTAGTCATGTTATTGTTAGGATGTGGTAAAATTATAAGTATGGGATGCAGCTTTAGGGGAGAGGTAGAGCATGGATGGAGGTTAGAGCTGATGCTTGGGGAAGTTGGGGGGATATGTGACTCGTTAACTCTGAGCCACTGCTTGTTTCTCATGACTGTGTAGCAATAAAAGGTCTGCCACAATTTGTAGTGCTAATGACTTAATACTGCACAGCCTGGAAGACATACAAACATTCATCAATAGCTTTATAATTGTATTGGCCCATCTTAGTCGAATGAAACAGACTATTGTAGGTTCCAGGGAGTGGGTGGTAATTTTGTTGGGTCAATGCAGCATGGCAATCAAATCATTGGCAAACATTCCCTCTTGCATATGTAAAAACAGACCTCCCTATAGCATAACTCTTAATCTTCAGTTTCACTAAATTAATCAATATGGTTATTTAAATTAGAAACAAGTTCTTCTGCTGCAGATCTACTTTTTGAAGGAAACTTGTAAAGGGTACTTTGTATTAAATATGTATTAATATGTATCTGTTTTTTAAGGATTGCAATGTAAATCATACGTATAGCCCACAATTTTAGCAGTTAGTGTGTGTCAATATCACAAGTAAATGTCACACGTTGTGGTTGTGAAGCATGGTCCCTGTGCAGAGAATGACAAGTGAAACGCAGAGGGTTTTTTTTTACAGAAAATGAAAGTTGTACATTGTCAGACAAGTGTGTTATTAGTGATTATAGAATTTTACAGGTCTAAGATGGTCCAGACTATGCAGTTGGCTAATATTGTTATGCATTTAAGCAGAAGTAATGATCATCCCAAGTCTTTGCAGAGGTTGGCATCATCTCTACACAGTGGTAGTTCATCTGAAGTCATCTTAAGATGCTAAATCCATACTGGAGCATTATTTAGTGTTTTTTTTCTGATGTAATGGGAATACAAGGTTATGAGATGAATTATGTAAATGCTTGGCTAAAGAGATGTGTCTTTAATCTAGATTTGAATTGTGAGAGAGTGTCTGAGCCCTGAACAGTGTCAGGAAGGCTATTTCACAGTTTAGGAGCCAAAAATGCTTTATGTCCTGACTTTGTGATTCTCAGAACATGACAGTTAGCCAATGTAGAGATGATAAAATTGGTGTTATATGATCACATTTCTGTATCTGGTAAGGACTCTAGCTGCTGCGTTTTAAACTAACTGTAGCGTGTTTATTGAGCATGCTGAACAACCACCTACCAGAGCATTATAATAGTCCAGTCAGGAGGTCATAAATGCATTAACTTGTTTTTTTACTTCAGGAACAGACAGTATGTTCCGCAGCTTAGCAATGTTTTAAAAGGTGGAAGAAGGCTGTTTTTGTAATAATTGCGATATGATTTTCAAAAGGTATATTGTTTTCTAATATAATACCCAAGTTTTTGACTGTGATGGCTGCAGTGATAGTACATCCTTCATTTTGAAAATTGTATTCTAGAAGTTTCTGTTTACAGGGTTTGGTCCAATAAGTAGAATCTCTGAGAAGGGAAAAGAAAAGGGAAAGACTGGTCATCCAGTACTAATAATAATACTGTCAAGAGGCAGCATGCATATTGAGAATAGCAGAGGGCCTAAAACAGATCTTTGTGGCAGGCCATAGTTTACTGGTGTTAATTTAGATAATCCCCCTGTTAAATTAAAAAAATGCTTACTGTCACCTAAACCACTGTGAAGCCTGCTCCGAATACCAAATTTTATAATCGATCTAAAAGTATGTCTAATATCTATGTGTGTCAAATGCGGCACTAAAATTAAGTAAAACTAGTAGTGAGATGCAGCCTTGGTCTGAAAATCATGTTCAAATCAGTTCAGTTTCTATGCTATGTGGCCTGATTCCTGATTGAGACTTTTCATAAACATCTTTCTTCTTGAATAATGAGCACAATTAAGTGGATACAATTTTTTCTAATATTTTAGACTTAAATGGCATATTTAAAAAGGGCCTGTAGTTTGCCAATTTGTTTGGATTTAGCTGTGGTTTCTTTATGAGAGGCTTCATAACTGCCAGCTTGAAGGGTCTTGGGACATAGCCTAGACATAGAGAGAAGTTAATAATATTGAAAAGAGGTTCTTCAGCTACAGGTAACATCTCTTGTAGTAGTTTAGTTGGTATGGGGTCTAATAGGCATAAGGAAGGTACAGTTGGAATGATACATTTATTTAGGTCTTCTTGCCTTATGTTTGTAAAGCACTGAAGCTTTTCTTGAGAGGCACTTATTATTGAGGGTCTCTTATCTTTAAACTGTGGTCTGATAAAGAGAGTGTGACGGACTATCATTGAGCTTCCCTCCCTCTGAGCTATCTGTCCTTCTATCTATTCTGTCGACATTCCAGTTTTCGCATTCTCTTCTGTATCAATGTAATGCATTTGATCTATTTAATAGATCATCAAAAAATCTAAAGTTGGCATTGCATCATGCAGACTCTCTCACACACAAACACACACACACACACAGTTTTAGTAAAACAGTTACAGAAAATGTTGCTGCAGTATTTGCTTTTGGTGATTTCTTTCTTTTTCTTTTTTTTTGTACATTTCAAATTAGTCATACAAACAATCTGAAGCAAATACATTCTTGTAATGAATATCCATAGCAAATAATTAAGAAGTGAAATTAAAAAGATTAAACAATTGTTCTTTTGTGTTTTTAGTGATAATAGAGAGTTTGCAGGGATAAGATCAGATAATAGTCCAGGAGACCCAGAGGTCTCAAATGTGCCTCTACACATCATCACTCATCCTCCCTCAGGGGTCTACCTAGGTGCAAAATACCTTTATTTCTGACTAATGCTACTACTGTGGCAGTGTGAAGAGCTCCACATTTAGTCCACATTGTCGACTATTTAATTGTATGCAGGACTATGTCCAGTTTACTCAAATATTGTTTGCTTTCCTGCACATGTTCTGTGGGGTAATCAGATCAGGTGGCAAAGCCTTATCAGGGGAAGACTGATAAGAGTTGTAAGATGGTAAGAGTTGTAAGATGGTGTATAGTGCATGCTTGGTTTAGCATTATGATTGGAATAGATAGATTACAGAAAGTCTAGAAGAAAAACATGATAATAACGAAATAATAACAAAACAAAAAATAAAAACAAATAATAACCTGAAGCATACTTTTATAATAGGACAGAAAGAGTTAAGTCCAGAAAGACAAAAACCTGGAACCTGCTATGTTTTCAGTCTTTTGATACTTGAAACTTTGTAAAAGATCATGAGTTAGTGGAACAAGACTCAAGTTCCTGGGATTTGAAGGGAAATTTGTTCTACAGACTTATAATGTACAGATATGTTTCCCTGGCCCAATTCCTGTACACTCAGTAAACTAATACAAGCCAAATGTCTTGAGAGTTCAGACTGATTTGAGGCCTCTGTATGTATGATTGATAGGGAGTATTGTTTAATATTTATATTTGATATCACAGACATCAATATTCTATTTTTAAGTACAAAAGTTGCCAGATTCAAAAAATGTTAAATATGTAGAAGTGTTTTAATAGATTGTTAAATTCATTTTGCGTCAGTTTTTTCTTTAACATTTCTAAAAGTAGCTTTGTTACTAGCAGTTCTTTAATTGCCTTGTCTATACAGTTTTGCTATACTAATTCCTATATGTGAAAAATAGCTTCAAGGTTTCAATGAAGTGTAATAGGACATCCTTCTTTATCTTTGTAATTTCAAAAACATGTTTAACAACCACTTTCACTGCCTGAAAGAAAGTGCATGCTCCCCTGAGAACTTGAGTGAGGTATGTGAATTGGCATTGTCCAAAGAAGGCCTGTCCACCATCTGGGCCAGGAATGTGCAGGCCTAATCAAAAGGATTGACAGAGGCCTCTTTTTGTCTGAATGCTCTGTGCCTCCAGATAGCTATAAAACACCTGGATCAATCAGCGGGTGACAGCATAGAAACAACGAGGTGGAGGGAAAGAAGATCAGTCAATGGCAGAAGCGGCTTACCTCCCTCCCTTGTCCTAAAGCGGCTGCATGCTCCCCTCCCTGTGCCCCTCACTCCAGCACTTT
Source organism: Ambastaia sidthimunki (assembly GCA_036877625.1). Classification (NCBI taxonomy): domain Eukaryota; kingdom Metazoa; phylum Chordata; class Actinopteri; order Cypriniformes; family Botiidae; genus Ambastaia; species Ambastaia sidthimunki. The sequence goes on from JAZGTK010000646.1 coordinate 15,460, forward strand.
GATAACAGTTATGTCTCTGGATCTTGCAGCAGGCTGTCACTGGTTTGATCTGTGTCAGCTAAGGCTTTGAAAAGAGTTCATAAGGTCCTCATTGGTCTAAACAGTCACCCTTGACTTTTCTTTGTCTTTTGTTTCCGGTCAGTGTTCAGTCTGCACATCTTTTACTGATGCTCAGTTGCCTCATGTTTAGCTGAACATATTTGCTTTGTGAAAAACGATTGCAGAACCATACCTAAACCAAAAAGGACATTGCTTAACAGGCCATTAATGTTCAGAGAGACTTTTTTTTCTTTCATCAAGAATTATCACAAACATGTTTCAAACATGCATCACCAGATGATTCCCATAATAGTAAATAACACCCATTAGTTAACTCAGTGAGTTATAGAACAAGAACAGAAAGAAAACAAAACAGAAAATTATAAATGCAAGCAGCAATGATGGGCCCAAGCATTACAGTGCAATTGCCACCTGCTGCTTCTCAGAAAACGATTAATAGTTGTCACATGCATTTAATACCGAAAATAACTGAGGACTATTTTAAAATCTGTTCTGGGTTTTTTGTAGGTGACACACTTCCCACTGCCAGTTGGTGGTGCTATAACCGTGACTTACAATAGCCACGTCATTATGATCAGCCCACAACGCCAAAAATACTTTCCAAGTTTGATGTAGATCACTTAGTGCATATAGAAGATATGAGACACTTCCTGTTCCATTTATTGTCATAAATTGATTGCCTTGCCATGGCAACACCATTTAAAATATTAACAACACATTCACAGTTTCAATGTCTCTTCTTTTTTTCAGACCAAGTATGAAGCGACTTGGGTAAATTTAAAAGAACTGATTTAAATGCGGTTTCAAGTGACATACTTTCTTCTGCCAATCAGTGGCGCTATGACTGTAACTGAATATAGCCACATTTATGTCATCAGTCCCAAGGACCAAACATACAGCAAAACCTAACCCTAACAACCCTAACATACAGCTCAAATTTGAACAAAATCATTCAACTCAGGCAGCAGATATAAGATACTTCCTGTTTCCATTTTTTGCCATTAATTTATTGCCTTACCAAAGCAACTTCGTTTAATATATCAAAAATCCATTTGCAAATTAGCGTCTTCAGTATTTTGGCATGTTATTTGCCAAATTTGGTGACAATACCATTAATCCCCTAGGAGGAGAAGTTAAAAATTCAGAGCCTGGAATTCACAAAAAATCCACATACAATCCAAAATGGCCAACTTCCTGTTGGTCGGAGCTAATTGATGTAATTAATGTTGTCCGGCTTGATGAGACTAATATATGTACTAAGTTTGGTGACTGTAGCCGAACCTAACTTCACACACTAGACAAAAGAGGCACTATATAGCCCCCCCACCATGCTAATGTCTAACCTTTTTCCTATGCCTAAAGACTAACCACTATGATGTGTGTGACCCAAATTTCATGCCATTTTAAACATGTTAAGCACCTCAAATACATCTAAGTGTTGCATCTAAGATTGACACATTACCAATATTTAAGGATATCACATCCTTTTACAGCATTCCTGCAGCATATCAATGTCATTAGCCCACCACACCAAACGTATTTGCAATAGTGTGATGTAAATTGCTTAAAGCATTCTGTAGTTTTTAAAGACCTTTTTCCATTTTCTCGTCATAACTTTATTGTCTCACCATGGTAACACTATTTGAAATATCAAAAATACATTTGCAATTTTGAATCTTCAATGTTGGCATGATGCTCACCAAGTTATGAAAGTGACATGTTTTTTGTCAGTTATGGTTACCCATAACCGAAATGTGACCTCTGCATTTTACCCATCCTTCGTGAGGAGTGAACACACACTGCAAGTCGTGAACACACACACACCCGGAGCAGTGGGCAGCTATCCCTGCAGCGCCCCCGGGAAGCAATCGGGGGTTAGGTGCCTTGCTCAAGGGCACTTCAGTTGCAACCTGCCGGCGCTTAAATCGATCCAGCAACCTACTGATTACAAGCCTAACTCCTTTACCAGTACACCACAACTGCCCCCACCAAGTTACTAAGGCAATCACATGAAATCCGTAGGAGGAGTATTTAAAAGTTCATGGCATGCACTTTTCAGGGCTTTACACTTTTAGTGCTTGGGCCCTAAAAATAATGCTAAGGCAAACAACAGGGCCCTTCACACTTTCAATGCCTGGGCCCTAATAATAATAATAATCCAAAGAAAACAATATGGCCCTTTCCACTTTAGTGCTTGGGCCCTAACAAGAAAGTTTTCTATTTGCACCTGTTTCCAACATGGATGGCATGACAGCCCAGGCTCTGAAAAGCGTGAAAAGTGTATTTTATGACAGACATGTTTTTGTCCTGCATACCTTCGCTGTGCATTTCTGGATTAAAAAAATAATATTAAAAATGTATATTATTAAATTACATGGGTTGCAGAGAGGACAAGACTTTTTTCAGTGTTTGGCAATGAATTGATTTCAACAAGTTTTTATGTGTGAGGCTATTTTGTATAGTAGTAGTGATAGTTTTTTAGTTTTAAATAGTTTTAAAAGTAACACAAAAAATAGTTAGAGAAAAATAATGCTTTTCAGATGCAGTTTCAGCCTAAAGCTAGGAGGGATATTTTTTTTTATCTCTGCAACAGAGCCGCCACCATTTGTCCTGGGCAGTGGTGGACAGTAACTTTGACTTTGTTACTGTACTTAAGTATTTAGGTATCTGTACTTTATTAAAGTATTTATACTTTTACTTTAACACAGTCCAAAGCTTAATATACTTTTTAGTCCATTGCATTTAATAAAACATATCCTTCCTTGTCATTTGGAATCTAAAAATTGACGCTTCAAGAAGCATTTCTTTTTTGTGAACAAATGAATTCATTTTAATGAACCATTTAAATCAATTCACAAATCACAATAAACGAGTCTCACTGATTCAATGATTCAGTCAGAACGAGTCTCCAGTTTTCATGTTTATTCAAAATGAGCCATGAACCAAATATTGAGCATATGCATTACTAATGGCAAATTTTAGTATTGATTATTGTGACATAAATGTAAATCATATTTAGATCATAACTGAGAGTATGTGAATGTGCTGTAACAGAAAATACTAAAATATTGCATTGCTAATATTGTAAACTCCACTAGGTCCTTTACAAACAGCTTTATTTAAACCCTGGTTAAAATATGTATAAATTTATTCGTAAATTCCATGTAAGCATATCAAAGGTGAATGTGGCTATGAAAAGTTGTTATCAATGGAATAAAAATAAAGAACCATCACCAATGTCTAATAATGTATAACAAACACATTAACCTCATTGTCATCACTTTATAAAAGTTTAAGAGCATTAGAGCATATTGAAAGCATATTTCTTAGCAGGCTGATTATAGTATTTATTTTCTCCTTCCCTATTCTTTCTGGACAAATATGTAGAACAAAAGAAACATACCAAAACCACAAGCATGCAGGCTTTTTGGCCATTATAGTCTACAGATTCTTTTTAACTAAAAATCACCCCTAAATGTAGGGTAGACAGTTCAAAGACAATAGCAATAGCAACCTAGTTTTGAAAGCATAAGAACTTACCCTCCCTTCAGCGTGCTCTCTAAAGCATCCTCCAAACCTCCTTCAACACATGAACGCATACATAGTTTGACAGGAAAATAGATCATCCCATCATTGTATCCGGACCAAAAACAATGATTGCGACATTTTATGGTCCAGTGCCTTCTACAGAAGATGTATATTTATGAAAACATTATTGTCAATTCTGCTATATGTACATACTGAGGATTGAAATTCCTGTTAAAACACAGAAATTGTGTTGAAACATAAACATAACACATAAGTAAAATATTTAAAAAATAAGTATAGATAAAAATGCTACAACAAAATATAAAAATGAATACAACAAAAATAATACACTATGTACAATGCTTCATATAGCAAACAGTATGCAAAAGAGAAAGCAGCAAATTGTAGAAGTGGCTAGAGCATTGAGAATAGGTGTGTTTGTATGTTAGGTGTTTGTATGTTTTGTATGTGATTTGGTGTGTGTTTGTGTTGGGGTGGGTGGGGAGTTCAGTGCATCTGGGGGAAGAGGACAGAGAGGGAGGAGAGTTCAAGTTCTTGACACCCTGTTGAATGAAGCTATTCTTTAGTGTAGTGGTTTGGGCCTGGAGGCTCTAAAACTTCCTCCAAGGTGGCAGAAGACTAAAGAAGCCATGTGGGGGTGGGTGGAATTACCCACTATGCTGAGAGTTTTCTGGGTTAGTTGGGTTTGAGTACATGCAACAATGTTATGGACAAACTACAGAACTGTGTATGTGGATCTTGTTTGGCTCATTAATACTTGTACATAATATTAGTACATAATATTCTTGTACACTGTCTTGTCTTTAAATTAATGTTTCTGTCTTTAGTAATACCACACACAGTGCTGTAACCTATATCGCTGCTCTTTTTGTAAGACATACAAAATGTCTCAAGTTACATATGTAACCCGGTTCCCTGAGACAGGGAACAAGATGCTACCTCATGACTTGACCCTATAAGAGACGTGCTTTAAATGCGCCGGGTCTTAACACACGTGAAATCATGTCTATTTATAGACAGGCCAATGTCTTGTGTGTTTTGCGCCATGTAACCTTTCAAAGGCGCCTGCAAAATGCATCATCCATGACTGATGCCATGACTAAAGTATGGCAACGCAATGCAGCATCTTGTTTTTATATCTCAGGGAACCAGATTACATACGTATCCTGAAACGTTTCCTTTTGAGGGAACTCAATGCTGCCTCATGGCTTGATGCTACGGGGAATGTTATTGAGAGAAAGGCCTGCCCCAGATGCTGCGAAACATCACAGACAACATCAGAATCAGAAGGAGACTGTCAAGCCAGTAGTGCTTGAGCACCTGGGGTTGAATTCAAGTCTAAGCTGTAAAATCTAATGAAACTGTGTGGATAGGACCAGCCTGTCACATCACTTAGGGATATTTCCTGGTCCGGAAACACCTGAAGCACCACTGGGTGACTGACAGTAACAATTAGGAATATAGTCTGGTCCAGGGTGCTTTAACAAAGCCAGGGGGAAAATCCAAACAGACAGGGTCTACAGAAAGAGCTTGTACCCACTTGAGCGATATTAAAGCTAATATTAGAGCTACATTGAGAGTCCGAAATTTATCTAGGGCTGACTCTAGGGACCTGGCTGACTCAAATGAAGCCTGTGATAAGCTCCTTAAGACTGCAGTAATGTCCCAAAAAGGGATCTGTGTGCGACAGAAAGGCTACAAGAAACATCAGCCACATAAACCTTGAGATCCTTTCAGCCAAATTTGTACAATGACATCCAGCCCCATTGGAGCTAAGCGAGTAAGGCTGAACCAGATGGGAAAATGGGTCAACTCCTTGGAGGTGAACAAATCCACTTCTGCCCGGCCATACCTCTACCAAAGCACTCCAACACTTGTGGACCACTCCCTGGGTCTCAGCCCCTGTCTGGACAGGATATCTGCACCCAAATTTGCATGCCCTGGGATGTACATCACGCTGATGGAGAGCAGTCTGTTTTCTACCCAGAGCAGGATCTACCCCCTCCCACAGACCACAGACTGGGCAGCCATCAAGAACCACACCCCAGTAGTAAGAAAGGCATTCGTCATAAAATTCTTATGATGAGATGGTATTGCACCCCTAGAAAGGGACCCAAGGTGAGAAACCAGAGTCTGATCCACAAAGAAGGGGTACAAAGCCCTTTGTGTGTAACCCTTGCCATCCCTTTTTTGGGATGAAAACTGTTTTCCTTTAGCCAAAACTGAAATGGCCACATGTGCAGAAGAAGGAATCATGTTGGCTGCTGCTGCCATAAGGCCTAACAGCCTGAAGGGCTGATATTGGTAAACTTCGTTCCCCTGGTTC
>JAZGTK010000646.1:21444-57966 GCA_036877625.1 Ambastaia sidthimunki
TCATCATTTTAAATCTGTATCTCCCCAGAAACTGATTCAAATGACATAGATCTAAAATCAGATACAACCCTCTGAAATCAGACACAGCCCATCTTGGGTACTATACAGAATAATGTTGAAATGTGGAGGACAAGAGGCAAACTGAATTCTGTATCCTCTCTCTACTGTACTCAAAAGACATGGGAATAGACTTTCCATGCTGCCAGAAATTCCAAGAGAGGTATCATTCTCTCTTGGAAGATCATTCTCTCTTCTCTTATTACCTGGAATAAGAGAAGATGGGGCAGAGTTGAGTGCTTCTGCCCTCTGCAACACTTGAGGTGGGAAGGAAAGCACCTCAACCTTTTGGTGGCTCCGAGGGTTTCTGGCACGAAGTGCCATGCTGCTGGCATCAGATGTTCTTCTTCATCACAGCCTTTGAGGAAAGCAGGGTCCTTAGATTAAACTTCCTCTTGGGCTGCGAGGCCTGCATGTGCTGGCCAACTTCTTTAGTTCTTTGTAAGGGGGCTCAAGCTGCCACTTTGATGGACCTCCTGACACCACAGATAATGGGCCCTGGTGAGTGAAGAGCTCCTTAAACACCTCTGACTGCTTCTTAGCCTCATGTATCTGTTGACAACCTTTGGGGAGCACTTAGGGCATTCAAGAGGAAGGCTTTATCCCTTTCTGCCTCTCTGTTGCCACCAAAGCAGCCATAGAGCGGATGATGGCACAGGCTGTCTGCTTGGTGGCATGGAGGGTGAGGTCTGTGGCTCTGTGAAGCTCCTGAACAGCATCTGGTTCTAATTCCCCACCATGGCCCAGGTCTTCATGGCCTGGCACAAAACTGCCTTAGTGTGCAGGGACACACCAGCCTGACCTACTGCTGCATAGGTCTTGTCCACTAAAAGCAGTGTAACTCTGCATGGTCTAGGGGCCAAGGCAGGTTTTCTTCACTATGATGACAGAGAAGGTGAGGGACGTGAGCATCTCTTCCACTTTAGGCTTTGCTCCATATCCATTCTTGTGGAGCCCAATGATAGAAGAATAATTCTTGTGGCCAGTGTAAACACATGAGCAGAATATGGATTCTTCCAAGACTTTGACACCTTCACACACAGTGGTAGATTATGGAGGGGAGGCTGTTCTGAGTTGGATGATAATAAGCTATTGTCCAACTTGGATGTAATAATCTGCTGCCATTAAGCTGGCTACTTGAGACTCTGCTTTTCAACAGTACGATAACCTGAATCAGTTCCTCAAACGTGGCTGAAAAAGTGGCTGAAAAAGAGGCTAATTTGCCTCAGCACCTGCCTGGCTGGCAGTCATCAGATTGTTATTCGATGCTGACAACATGAGCTCATCATCAAGCCAGACAGATGGACTTCTGGGCAGTGGTCTACTGGCAGTTGTGGTCTACTGGTTAAAGGAGTCGAGCTTGTAATCAGTAGGTTGCTGGTTCGATTCCAGCGCCGGCAGGTAGCAACTGAAGTGCCCTTGATCAAGGCACCTAATCCCCAATTGCTCCCTGGGCGCTCCAGTGATAGCTGCCCCCTGCTCCGGGTGTGTGTGTGTTCACGACTTGCAGTGTGTTCACTCCTCACGAAGTATGGGTTAAATGGGTTATGGTTATGGGTAACCATAACATGTGCTCAGACCTTGGCGCGCCTGAAGTGCATCCCCTATAGCATCAACCCATGGCTTTCCCTTGAATAGCAGCCTCATCACAACTGAACATGGAAATCCATGTGGAAAATAATTTAAAGTTGGGAGTACATCATGATAATTAGTATAATGATTCGGCATCTGCCAAGAGAGTTACGAATTGCAGCTTTAATATACCAGAGGAGAACTGGCCCTCCCAATTCAGCCTGCTTTCTCCCAAGATTCTTTTTTTTGTCTATACATTATTGGAGTTTTGGATCTCCATATAAGCTGGAATGGCATATCTTGCTTAATATAATTCCTATCATCTATCAATGTTTTTACAAGCACATTCTATCATGTTAATTGACTAAATGTTGCATATTCTCAGTACATACTGTTTTAGTAGGCAGTCTGAATACATTACCCTCTCTTAGACCACCGAGAGAAGTACAAGACTTTGCACATAATGACAGGTATTTCTAATGCATGTGGGGTAGAATTACTTGACTCATTTTTGCTTCCAGTCAACAGAACATATGAATTAAATACAATAAAAAGGTGTTTATTCTAATATATTGCATTTCTGTAACATTTGTAATATACCTTAATTTGTTGTTTATAGATAGTGTAAATTATATCTTGTATTTTGTTAACCAAACTAAGACATTAACATAAGCATTATTAACATGAGCACTTAAAAAAATAGACATGACACAGATTACACAGCAATCTTTTAAACTTGGAATTGATTTTAGAGAAAAAAATATGAACTGAAATTCAAAAATTGCATTGCTGATTAATTGGGTTTTGTTTGTTTGTTGTTTAAACATGCGGCCAGTTCCACTTGCTGTTTTACTCCTAATAAACATAAAATCTTATCTGATCATAAATAGTGTAATTAATAATTTCTAAATAATCACTATAATAATCTGTAATTTGGCCTTTTAAACCCATCTTGTGAGGCGCTTTGAAAAGAGGTGTGAGCAGTGTGACCTCTTCACCTTTCCTGTGTTCCTGCTGGAGTCCTTTTTGTGGCTCGAAATGAAAAAGAAGATGTCTTATCTTACAATCCAATTGTTTTGTCCTGCCAGACTGGGTGTCTTGCTGGGACACTTAAACCCCTTGTCACTAAAAGCTTTTGGGGTCAGCTCTGATTCAGTCTCCACATCAAGTAAAGGCAGCTTTTGTAAAATAAGGGAAATTTAAATGAGCCAAAAGCATGGCAGGTTTCAGGTGAGAGAAAGAAAAAGCTTTTCGCCTTTGCATAAATGTGGCATAAAAGGTAAAAAAGAAGCTTGTTAGTGTCAGTTGGCTTAACAATGCAGCATGAGCATATGTTTAAAACATATTTTGCATCAATAAATTAAAACATATTCAGAGTATGGTATCCACTAAAAAAAATAGACAGAAGTAGTAGAGCCACACATAAAAACATTCCTTGTTTGCATGGATTTAATTAAAAAATCAGTGCAATACTGAATATTCACAGACAATAATCTTTTTTTATTTTAAGTTCAAGGACCACTCAATTTTTGGTTCATATCCAGACATCCAGTTCTTTGATGATTTATCTGTGTGTTTACAGGCCATCCGCTGTACTCTGGTAAACTGCACATGTGAGTGTTTCCAGCCGGGAAAGATCCACCTGAGGACATGTGACCAGTGCAAGCATGGATGGGTTGCTCATGGTAAGTGAGTCTATGTATGTTAAACCTCTATAAATGAATTATTGTTTTCATTATTTATTTATTGTGTTGGACCATGGATGGATTTAACCTTGATTTAAATAAACAAGGGTGTGTACACATTAATTTGATAAAAATACTAAACAAAACATTTTAAATAACAAACCATACAGAACAAAACAGCAATAGATAATAATAATAATCAAATACATATGAAATGTTCTAAAAATAATGTGAATAGATAATAACAAATTAATAACAAATGTTAATTTACAGAGGGAGACCTATGCTTTATGATCAAATAGCCTCTGATCATCATTCAATTTGTTTTTACTGTTCTTTTATCTAAGGACTATGAAGCGATATCTCAACATAAACCTGTGTCTTTGCCAGTAGAGTTCAGACTCACATGCTCCATATAGAGTCTCAATGCTGTTAACTCAGTGCCTTATTCAGTAATAAAAAATGATTTTTTTTATTTTGATTTTAGGTACAGTAGTAACTATCACTAAATACTGAAAAATAAGCATAAGATGGTCAAAAAGTAGCTGAATGTGCTTGTAAAATAATCAAATAAAAAAAGACACATAAAAAGAACAAATAAAAAGGAAAGGAAAAGAATGCTGGGTTCATAGAGAGCCCCTGTTGGGCTGGGATTAAAGGGGGGTGCAATGGTATGTCATGCTTTTTGATTTATTTACAATGTGCTGTCTTCTCATGCTTAACGTGGTCAGCTTGTCAAAAAACGAGTTGGACGTATTACGTAGTATTTCTGTGCTCGACACACTCCCCCAAGGTTCGTACTGGTTTCTGAAAGTTTTTTCGAACATAAAAACTTGTTACGTAACAATTTTTTGGGGTCCCTTATTGGATAATTCTCCCGGCAAAGGAACGCCTACGCGTAACCTAGTAAGAGAAAAACCTTGCCCATACGTCAGCGAATGTCCACGCGCGAACCATAACCGTGTTTCACTTATGTAGGAGTTGTGGCCAGTGCTGCTGTCAAGGAGTTGGTATCATACAAAGAATCAGCAATGGCGCAAAGGAAATGTTTTTTTTTTACTGTAAGGGACAGAAATCGTTGTTTAGCTTTCCTAAGAACCCGGCGGTAAGACAACAGTGGATGCAGTTTGTTTTGTTCAGAGTTTCAGAGTTGCGAAAACGTGAATGTTTGTTACCGGCGTTTCAATGACGATTGTTTTTCAAACAAGTGTCAATTCGATAGATTTGCCAACCGTTTACAAATCAAAGGTGGAGCGGTCCCAACAATAAAATATTCCGTTCACGAGCCGGAACCTCAGGCGGTAAGTAAATAATTGTCAGATGAGTGTCTGTTTTTGTTCAATCAGCAGCTAAGTGCATGTAATTTAAACGACACAAACATGTAGCGAATCTCAGCGTAGCGAAAGTTATATGGTTGTTTTGCATCGATCGATATCACAGCTAGCTGACCGGTAAGCAAAGGCTGCGTGAGGTAACTTTTAGCTCCGCCCCCTCGTAACTCTTGTCATACGCCCATGACACGCCCTCCGCACGTCGTCTTTTTTCGGAAATAATCGTCCCGCTGTGTCTGTCTTTTATGTGATAAAACTAAATACCGTTCGAAAACACAAAGTATGCAGTACTACTGTATAGGTATTTAAGATTCATATGAGATTGGTAGAACTGCGCGCGTTAGGGCCGCTTTAAAGTAACAGAGACAATCACATGGGGCCCTTTGACTAGTATTAATTTCGCTCTAAACTGTTAGCCACTATCCTTCCTCACCCACTCTTCTTTTAACTCTCTTTCTGACAAAGACCTCTTATTTTGTTTTGTAGTGTTGGCAGCCATTCTGACAAGTAATCCATTTTTTATCATGTATGTTCCTAGCAGGGTCTGTTGTCAGGCCATAACATAGTCACAAATATTTGTCCTGGACAGAGGAAAAAAGCGTCCCTAAAAAAAACTGTCACACAGAGTGTTTGTTTCTGTAAACAGAGTGACTGTTTACAGAAAGAGAAAAACAGTCAATTACAGTAATGCTACTGTGTTCATAGAAGTGTATTTATAATGTACCTTTGAATAATAAAGAATATGTTAGACAAGTTCATAGTTCATTCCGTTCAAATAAAATAGAGGAAAGATTTAATTTATCTTATTGCATGTATACTACCAACATTTATTTGCTGTTAGTGCCACAACTAGCTTTGTGTTACAGATTCAAAGTCTGCTTAATGAAAAAGTTATATCTATACACTTTGTATTTATGATGATGTGTTACTTTTTTTATTGACACATTTCTGTATATAAATATTTAGGTAAGGCAGTGCCCATATCATGGTTAACAGTTACAATATACAGTTGCAAGAAATGTCACAATATAAAAACATTAAGTATTACTTTACTTTTTTAATAAATACACAGATAAACAGTGGAATGTATGTTTGTCACAAACAGATGTTTTAATGATTATTTTTAATGATTTAATGGGTTCGATCCCAGGGAACACATGTACTGATGTGTATACCTTGAATTCACTGCAAGTCACTTTGGATAATAAAAAAGGCGTCTGCCAAATGAATAAATGTAAATGTAATTAAATACTTTTGCTGTATTGCCATAACCAGGTTCAGAAAGATTTTTTCTTTTGCTTCATTGATTTGATTTTTTTTTTTTGGCAATGATTTTGCTTCAACGATTTTTTTTTGTGCTGTGTCTTCAGCTTAAAAAATAATATTCTTATTTTTATCTGCTACAGGTTATAAAATCTACTACTTATACTTTGGCATGAATGATTGCCATTTTCATGATGTCTTACACTTACAGTATTTTGCACTGTACGTGAAAGCAGAGCATAAACAGAGTGGAAGCAAAACTGCAGTAAACTACAGCAGCATATTCGCTATGTGTGTAAACAATAAATAGTGTCTTTACTGGGTAACATTCATGCTCTATACAAAAAACAAAGCTTTATAATAGAGATATATAATAGAGATCAAAACAACTTTTTTGATTTTTATATATTTTACCTGTACATATTGCTGACTATTTTCAAGATTCAGTGTTTAAAATATAATCAGAATGCTTTTCAGAAGATGTTGAAGATGTTGCCCATATTGACCCTAGAACATTTCACTGCTGTCGGACTGACAAAAACACATCGTATTGTGTTATAAGGTTAATTATCTTCTACAATCCCATAAAAAGCCAAAGCTAATACACTAACACTACTAATACAAAACATACAAAAAAAAGTCTATGTCTTGGGTTTTAGAGTGTGCAAGGCAATTTAACAAGAACATATTTTTTACAAAATTACATTTATTATACTTACAATGTTATAAATTAAAATAATAAATTAACAATGAATAATATTTATTGTTCACTGCTGCTTCAGGTAATTACAGATTTAGCCACTATTTACCATTTAAGTATTTAATTCTTTAAACTAGTCTGGCTTGCTGCATTCTGTGACTGTTTAAAAAGCCCTAAATTTACCAGTCACTAATAATAGCAACAATATTAATAACGATTACATGTCATAAATTGAATTGATCTTTTTTTATCTCAAAACTTTTTCCTTTTATAAATGTACACAGACACAACTTTTCCTGTGTTAGTGTCACACATCTCGCTGTGTTTCAACAGTGTTTCTTTTCTGTCTATAGCTGTAATTTTGTGTGTTTGCTTTTGTGATTATAGCTCTAGACAAGCTGAGCACACAGCATCTATACCATCCGACACAGGTGGAAATTGTGCAGTCCAATGTGGTGTTTGACATCAGCAGTCTCATGCTGTACGGGACTCAGGCAGTACCTGTGAGGTTAAAGATTCTGCTGGACCGTCTGTTCAGTGTTCTCAAACAGGAAGAGGTTATGCACATCCTCCATGGCTTGGGCTGGACGCTCAGAGACTACGTTAGAGGCTACATTTTACAGGTAAATCATAAACATCAAAATCCAAAATGTGTGGAAAAATTAACAGCAAGACAATCACTCAACATGCTCTTAACATATACTTCATCAGCTAAACAATGCGTAAATAACAATATTAACAGACATAAATAAAATAATCTCACGACAATGTCTCAGTTCTGTACTTAATTTTCCTAATTTGTTTTTTGTTTACAGTAGTTTTTCCTTTTAATCTGCTACGGTAGAGAAAAGAAAAAACAAAAGACAGAAAAAAAGACAGAGAAAGACATAAGAATAAAAGTCATGTGTATTTCCGTAAAGAACTATAGAATAACTGTGCTGCCTTGCCTCTCGCTCCTTTAATTGAAATCAGCCACATTTTTTAATCAAAGGTAGAGGGTTTTGGGGTTCACAACAAAACCAAAGTGTTCCTGTATGAATTAGTTAAGAGCAACTGAACATGTGCTTGTGGTTAGCCTTGTGTGTCCAACGCCAATAGCCAAGTGAGGTAGATAGCTTCGGTTTGGAGGCCATGCCTAAGTGGAACAGCATGCTGAGCCTGAAGGCGGTTTTGAGGCCTTGTACAAGGAAATGGCTTCTGTGAGTAAATCTCTCCCTCTCGCTCACTTTTTCTCTCATCATTTGATTAAAAGAAAGCAAATAATGCCTCATGTTTTTTACAGGTATTTGTTTCATGTAAAATTTGCCACATACAATAAATATGACATGACCGAGTACTGACCACTGAATCTCGTAGTCTGAAATTTGAGAATTAAGTAATGTCTCTCTTCAGGTTCCAAAATGTTTGTGGGTTTGCAGTCAAGTAAGGACACTTGGTTGTCAGGTTTTGTGTGTAATATTGTTCCAATAAAGTAGGTATGAAACTTGAGCAAAAAGCCTCAAATTTGTAATTTATATTATTCTATTTTAAATTATTGTAATATTATTTAGAGTTTAGTAAATACCACCTGTAGTTCAATGCAATACAATTTAATGGATAATTGTCAGATCAGATATTGACCTCTAACTCATCCTCCTTTACATACGCTTACCAAGCTGAATGCAAATATTCAGTATTCAGCCTCATAACAGAACTACTGGTCTTGGCAAAAAAATGTTGCAGTTCTCCCTTCCCAATGTTACCCTTGTTCCATCCAGCATCCATTCTTTACACAATATAGGTACTGTAAGAGCTCAGATTCAAGACTGACAAAACAAAGAAGCAAATCCCTGGCATCCCCACTAATAAATGCTCCAGCCTATTCATCTCTCCTTCATTCTCTGGATGTCTGTTACTTATTTTTCTTTTTGGAGCTGCTTTCTTGTTATTTACCTGATCGCTCTTCTCTCTGCCTCATCTGTCAGTTTAGAAGCAGAGTGTTGAGTATTGTTAATCAGAGCCTTGACACATGATGTCACAACCTATGGAAGGTGCCAGCAGGAGCATGTGCACAAGAATCTTAATTCTGCTCTCATAAATATTTAATGTAAAAAGACAAGAAAGAAGTGTGGAAGAGAGAAAGTGGAAACACACAAAATGATTGTGTTTGTGTATGCCTGCACATACTAGCGTGCGTGTTTTTCTGTGTACTTTAAGGACCATCTGTTCTAAATCTCTTTATGTATTTTATTTCATTAAATACATTGTTTATTTGTATTATGTGCATGATTATGTGTATTACTAAGTCACCATAACTACGACAGTTTAACAGTCAGCTGTGTCAGAGTATCAGCTTTGAGTAAAGTCTGGTAGTCAAACGTACAATGTCACACCGGCAGAATAGTGTGATGTGTTCAGTTCTTTATTGAATGAGCATGTTTATGAGACTAAATTTTGTGGTTTATGGGCAATCCTCTTCTGCTTTTAGCTCTTTCTGTTTCGTTTTTTGTCTACTGTTGAACTGTCTCCTAGCTAGCATAGCTGTCACCACGAATAAATCAACAACACTTTTTCATAAGTCGAACCCAATTGTCTGTCACTCTTCTGTGTGGTTGTCTGATGTATCACACACATACTTGTGATTAATTTTTGTGGGGCTTTTGTTGTACGATCTTGCGATGGACATCAGATACACCCTTTTATCCTTATTTATTACATCACTTCAACTCTTTCTCTCTCCCTTTATCTGATTTCACTAAAATTAGTCTGCTTTTTCTTAAAACTTTGTTGTTGGATATCTGGAGGAACTGTGTTGAAGGCATGTTGCTTATAAAAGAAAACAAAAAGAAAAATGCATGACAAAAAGTGATTAAAACATATGATAAAAACACAAAGGTACAAAATTGGATTATGAATAAATAAAGATTTACAAATTCACATTAATTTAAATCAAGAAAACGAAATATACAAATTTAGCAAGCACAGTTACAGTAATTGTTCTCATTTACATTAATTTTCTTCATTTAATTAAATGAAGAAAATTGCATTAAAATGCAATTAAGTAGATCTTTACCTTGAAACAAAAAATTTCAAGGTAAGTTTTTTGTTGTTGTTACATTAGTATTATTATACATAAGAAACGATGCATTGATTTTACTGAATACCCAAAGGGTATGAAAGCATATTTAGTGCCCTATTGTGTTCAAGTTAAGGTGTGAATGAGTCTGCACTGGTAATACCTCAATTAAGGAATATTATGTAATAAATTGTTCATATGTAATTATATTTGTTATGTATAAATATCACATATTATACCTTATAACAATATAACAGTTTTTTTTTTTTTTCATTTTATGTATTATACTTGTACCTGCAAGCTAAAAAAAATAAACAAGTATATAAACAAACACAGACATCTTTATAAGACAATTAAGCTACAAAGTTAGATATTATATATTTATTTACTTGTTTGCAGCAATAATTTTGTGGGTACCAAAACCATCAAAAACCTATAGTTTGTACCACATAGATATTTAAGATGCAGATATTTAAATCTGAGTGATACACAGAGTGAATATGATGATCAATAGAGAATAGTTTGGTGTATACTCATATGGAAGTAGGAGAGCATGTACACATGTGCATGTGCTTGAGCATGTGTTAGCTGCCGAAGTTCTGCATGCCGGCTTTGTGTCCTTCTTTGTTCTTTTGCTTTTGTTCTGATCTATTGTCAGAGTCTTGACTGGTGATAACTCTGTGATCTTGTTGAGCCCTTTACAGGAGAACTTGTGTGTATGTGAGGGGGAGTGGGCTAATACTGCTTTTTTAGGCTCAGTGGTCATTGCAACATAAGCACCTTTCTAGACTTTTCCTGTTATCGTAGGGATGGGTTTGTAAACATTTTAGAAAAACCTTTGAATGCCAGCACAGTCCCTCTTTCAAGGACTTTGCCAGCCGTCTTCTCTTGCTTATCCTTTCCCAGCTGTAACATGTAAGCTGGAACACCAGCCTGACAGAAATGGACACCAGATGCCTGTATTTCTTTGCTGTCACTTGGCTGCTCCCCAACAGATGGAATTCCGATCAGTCTGGGCTGTCTCATGTTCTTTTGGAAAGAGGCAGTGTGGAGGAGGAGTAGGAAAAGTGGAGGAAGGGGCCATGAAGGCCAACTTATGGATTTGCCCCAGGCTGAGCGACATTCTCAGTAATGTTCTTGTCCTTGTAGAACATTTAGTTTCCTCTGACTTCCTTAAGCTGTTTTATGAGATGCCTTTTTTACTCTGACATAGATTCCAAGTCAAATGAAAATGCTAAGCTAAGCTAACAACCTTCCTTTCCTTAGTTCCCTTCGTTATCCTTTCCCTAAGCATTAACCCCCCCTCCTTACCCCCCACAGCATTCATTTACTCAGCCTCCCCCCTTTTCACCTTCAGGGACAGACCAGGGTGTCCATACAATGAGTCTATTTTATTCAAATAAACCTGAATAAACTTGACATCTGGGTGCAGTATGCTTGGCCCATCTTGTATAGTGCAAAGGAATTTGCAGGGGGTACAATCTATCGTGCTTTAGCAAGGTACAATATGCTCCCTTGCTGATAAATTTAATGAAGGATGTCCTCTGGCCAAATGGCACTATTTGATTAAGAGAGGAGAAAACTACAACCACAAGCTGCCTGAAAATCATTACAGAGACTGAAACGCATCACACAGTAGCCCTTCAGTACCATCATTGTGCTTTACCAAAGCACTAACACTGAAAAACCAACTTAATAATTTCCATACATTCAAATGATGTTTAATTATTTAAGTATTAACAATTAAGTAACTTACAGTTAATACTTAACAAGTGACAGCAAACACTTGTTTACATTTTAGATGCTTACATGTAAACACCTTTAGAAACATACAAACGTTTTTGAATTCTTAAAGATTCATAGAATATTAAATTTGTGGAATTTACAGGTTGATGATTTGAATGGATTTACAATTAATTACACTAAACATATATAACAAATGTTAAATGTGACCTATAGACATTATAACAGTTTTATTGTTCTGCAAGAGAAGTCAAAAACTACTGTGAGAGCAAGCACACCCTTATGCGAAGTAAATAAAAGTGAAACACAAGCATTAACTTAGCACAAACTATTGAGCTTTGATACATACATTTATATACATTTATAAATATGCCATATGCAGCCAACATTTTCTATCAGTCATATGTTTTATGGACAGGTTTTATTACTAAATTTACAGATTTTATTTACTGATAAGAATACTCCCACTGTGGTATTTTATCTGAGAACTGATTTTGTTCAATTGTGTTAGCCTTAAATGTTGTTATGAGTTGTAAGAAAATTTGTACAGATTTAGGTCTTTAAGTCTTTAAAGTCTGTAAAAATCTGTAAAGTATAAAGGGTTTACATTTTAGATGCTGTCAGTATAGTATGTTGACATGTTAATAACATGTCATAACATGTTCATGTTTTAGTGTCTATCCAACTGTAAGGTATTCATACATTCCTTCTAATCACTCCACTTTGTGTCCTTTATTACATCTAAAATAGAAATAGCACATTACATAATTACATAAATGTTGAAATAGGTTTTCTCATTCTGTCTCATTCTTTATTTCTGTGCTATCCTTTGCCTCAGCCTACCTCTAAACTTTTCCTGAGAAACTTCCATTTTAGGTAGTCAAGCTCTGTACAGCAATTTTAGAAATTATTCTTAACCGAACCTTTTTTGCACAATATAGCTCCTGACACCCCTTTCTGTGCCATGGCCCATCCCTTTACTTCCATCACCTCCGTACCTGAGGTCAGATAACTCCCACCATCATCTATCCTGCTCTTTTTGTTATCACTGGCTTATGCTTCGTCCATGGGTTGTACAGAGCCACACTTTTTCTAAAGGTGGAATTCTTGCATATGGTTATGATTTTAGGACGTCAAGCTGGATTTAAATTTGTAAGGCATATGCCTTGCTCTGTGCTAGTCGAGTCAGCTTCAGGCACATCAAAGGTTTGGTGCAGTAAATCAAGGTGATTTCACTCACTCAATCTCCCCTTCAACCCCTTGCCCACCCAAACTTGTGTCCAGCTGGCCCAGAACTACTACCTAAAGTATCACAACTGTTTTTTTCTTTTGTTATATCACACCTGAACTTACACAAAGGCAATGCTTTGCTGTTTTCTGAACCTTTTCTGAACTTTCTATAATACTGTAATAAACGGTGCTTTGTGCATCAGTAAACATTCAAAACATGTCTTAAAGGTTTGTTTTCATTACAACTTTAGTTTCAGTTTTTTCTGCTATTGGAACCCCTTTTAATTGCTATTTAATTTGTTTCCAGGTTACATAATGGAGCAGCAGAATTCTCTCAGTGCCACAAATAGATAAGGGATGTTTTTGAAGTTTTTGAATTTGTAGGGTTACTGTATATGCAGGTTACAATGTACAAGGGAATGTGGGATTAAGATTGCTTTATCCCCAATCTACCTACATGTTCCTGAAACAAATTACCTGTAATAATTTGGATATTGTGTCAAACACATAAATGTTAGCAGAAAGTAAAACTAGCAGAGAGGTAAAACATGGTCTTGCATTTGCTCCAGTGTGTAAAAGAAAAATAAAAGGCCAACAAGCAATGCTTTTATTGTCTTAACAGTTTGATTTAATATACTACTTTTTTTATATACTTTCTAAATTGTCAATGTGGCCCATTGTGGCCTCTTGGTTAAAAAGTCGGACATGTAACCAAAAGGTTGCTGGTTCAAACCCCAGTGCTGGCAGGAAACAATTTAAGGTGCTGTTGAGAAAGGCACTTTACCCCCAATTGCTGCAGTGCTGCCCATGGCTCTGGATGTGTGTTTTCAGAACTTACTTCTCACTACTCCAATTTGTGTGCACTAACTGGATGGGCTAAATACAGAGGACAAATGCTGAGTATGGGTCATCATACTTGGCCAGCATGTTATGGAGTTGTATATGAAATGACGTGACAACCTGTCAAATCAGAACTATACATTTTACAGTTTCTGGAATGCAGCACTCTGATTTAGTGAACAGACACACATCTGAGCTACTCTGAGAAGTGTTAAATAGTTACCATGATCATGGTTCTCTGCCATAAAAAAAAAAATCTGCTTGGATTTTTTTATTTGTGCAAATACATCTCTTGGCAGCATAAAACAGTAGTTCTCAGGACTACCTTTAAGAGGGTTTATGTGCATGACCATGTCCAGACATGTCTCTGCAGAGTGTGTCCTACAGTTTGACTGAACACTGGTCCCCAGCAGTGTCACGCAGTCAAGCTTTAAATTTGTCCTTCATTAGTAAGCACAGAGTCAGAAAGTGCCTGCTGGACCAGTCATTGTCTATGGTAGCAAGAGTAGTGAGCTCATTCAGATCCCGTCATGGTTCAAGTTCAAGTTTATTTATAAAGCACTTTTTACTTAAAAAAAAAAATAATAATGTAAAAATGAAGTGCACACATATACACATACATAAACACATACAAAAACAATATCTACACATATGCACATACACATATACACATGCTCATATGAAAACAGGAATTTTAATTTTAATATAGAATTAAGTTGTAAAATTACAGTGTTTCCTGGGTAAGTTGTCTAAGCTAGTGTCAGCAAACTCCCTTTAAGCAAGCCAACAGGGCAACAGTGGCAAGGAACCAAAACTCCAGTGAATAGTAAATGGAGAAAAAAAACTTGTGAGAAACCAGGCTGGACAGGGAGGGCCAGTTCTCCTCTGGCACGTTAAAGCTACAGTCCGTAACCATGACTATGACTGGTTCAAGAAAAGCTGAATGATTAAGTGAAAAAGCTGTCAACAATGGATGAGGCCATGATGTTTATGGTTGTAAATAAGAGAATTTGACATAGCAAATAGCATAAAGCTTTAAAAAATGTAGATGGGTGGTTTTAAATAGAATCAAATATGTACCAGTAATCAAAATAGCAGAATTGCAATAAATAGTGTAAAATGTAGGACCAACACTGGGAGTAGACCAGACTGTGGATCTTCTGAAACGCCTGGTGCAGGGAACCACATCTAGGAGGAACTGGAGACCGGAATGGCCCACCAAAGACTGGATCCATTATGGAGCAGGTTGATCTAACGCTTCCCCAGGACGAAGCCCCAAAACAGAGAATAATTAGCGTAGCTGCTGTTCATAACATTATAAGCATAAATCAACTTTTTCAGAGGTAAAGATTGATCAAAAAGGTTGGCTAAAAAGGTGTGTTTTTAGTCTAGATTTAAACTGCAAGAGCGTGTCTGAGCCCCGAACAGTATCTGGAAGATCATTCCAGAGTTTAGGAGCCAATTATGAGAAAGCTGTGCCACCTTTAGTTGACTTATTGGTTCTAGGCACAACCAGCAGTCCAGCGTTTTGAGAGCGTAAAGCCCGTATTGGTTTATAGTGAGAGAGAAGGTCTGTAAGGTATTTAGGGGCTGTCCCATTTAGAGCTTTAAAGGTTAACAGTAGAATCTTATAAGTAATGCGGAAAGGCAACCAGTGTAAGGATGATAGTATTGGGGTTATATGATCATATTTCTTAGACCTAGTGAGGACTGTAGCTGCAGCATTTTGGACTAACTGTAGCCGGTTTATAAGAGAGGCTGAACAGCCACCTAAGAGTGCATTACAATAGTCTAGTCTGGAGGTCATAAAAGCATGAACAAGCTTTTCCTCATCAGAACTAGAAACGATGCTACGTAGCTTAGCAATATTTTTAGATGGAAGAAGGCAGTTTTAGTAATGTATGACATGACTTTCAAATGACAAATTACTGTCCAAAATGATGCCCAAGTTTTAACGGTATTGGATGAGGTAACATAACATCCTTCTAAATTAAGACTGAAGTCAGAGAAGGTCTGTTTATTTGAGTGTGGCCGAACAAGTAATATCTCAGTTTTATTTGAATTTAAAAGAAGAAAATTACGTGTCATCCAATGTTTTATGTCTCTGAAACAATCAGAAAGTTTTGCTATGGAAGTAATATCGTCAGGTCTAGAAGTTATGTATAATTGGGTGTCATCTGCGTAGCAATGGAAATTTATCCCATGACTTCTAATTATATTTCCTAAGGGAAGCATGTAAACTGTAAACAGCAGAGGGCCCAAAAAAAAAAAATGTTCCCCTCTGTTCTGAGTAGTCATCCCACTGACAACTGCATCTCGCTTTCTCTCTCCCTTACCCTAGCACACTGTATCTTTTAACTTCAAAACATATATCCTCTCCTTGTTTCCTCTCCTTGTTAAAATAAGCCTTTCAATGGTGCAGCTCCTTGGTCTTCAATATCCAATCAAGGAGGACCCTCTCAGCAACCATTGACTATGTATCATCCATACAATACAGTTTAAGCTGTCACAATAAAGTGTTATTATCTATAACTCCACCACTCTCAAAGGCTATTTGAAATAAGACACTATAAACTAGACTGAACAAGTGCATTAATGTTTTTATTACCTGTTCCTGGTTACAGTAAAGTATGGCTGACTTTCCTGCAGGGAAGCATTTTATGAGGTCACTCTCTGTTACATGATACATGTAAAAATATAGCTACAAGCAGCGATGACGGGCGCAAGCACTACAGTGTCTTTGCGATCGAAATTGGTGCATAGTTGTCACATGCATTTATTTCCTTATTAAAGTTTGTTCTACGTCTTTTGCGACACACTTTCTGCTGCCAGTTGGTGGCACTATAACGGTGACTCAAAATTGTCAGATCATTGTGATTAGCCCAAAACACAAAACTAATTTCCCAAGTTTAATGTAAATTACTCAATGCATGCAGAAGATATGAGACACATACTGTTCTATTTATTGGCATAAATTGTTTGCCTTGCCATGGCAAGACAGTTTAAGATATTAACAATCTTTTCACAATTTAACATCTGAAGTATTTCTTACTTTTGTGACAGTCTGAATTGACTGATACATTTAAGAGATCTCCTTTAAACTTTGTTTTATGTGACACACTCCTTTCTGCCAGTTGGTGGTGCTATGACTGTGACTTACAATAGCCAATAAAATGTTATCAGTCCCTAGGACCAAACATACAGCTTAAGTTTGAACAAAATCACTCAATGCATGCAGAAGATATGAGCCACTTCTTTTTTTCATTTTTACCATAAATGTATTGCCTTGACATGGCAACACCAATTGAGATTGGTGAAAAAAAAAATTCTTCACAATTTCTCTTTCTCATTGTCTTGGCATAATATTTGCCAAATTTGGTGACAATCCCAAAAATCCCTTAGGAGGAGTATTTAAAAATTTTAGCCTGGAACTAACAAAAAATACATATACAATCCAAAATATCTAACCTTCTGTTGGGCAATGGCTAATGAGTGTAATTTTGAAAGTTGTCCAGCTTGATGGGAACAATACACCTACCAAGTTTGGTGACCAGAGGCAAAACGAACCCCCATCACTTAGCCAAAAGGGGGCGCTACAGAGTCCCTTACCACACCCATGTCTAAGCTTTTGCTAATGCCTATTGGTTGATCACTATGATGTGTGTGCCAAATTTCATGCCATTCCAAGCATGTTCAGCACCTCAAATATATCTGAATGTGGTTTTAAAGTTTGACACATTTCCATGGAAATAATATTTAAGATATCGCAAATCCTTTTGGGGCATCAGCCATGTCTCTACATTATTCTAACCTAAACTGAAGACTTGGCTAAATGTAAATGGACTATTTTTAAGTTGTTTTAAGTAGTGCACTTTTCCTTTTTACCAGTTGGTGGCACTATGACTGTGACCCACAATAGCCATATCAATGTCATCAGCCCACCATAACAAACATCTGCCAAGTTAGATGCAAATTGGTCAATGCATATTGTAGATATTAGAGACTTCCTGTTTCCCATTTTCACCATAATTTTTCCGCCTAGCCATGGCAACACCATTTAAGATATCAAAAATCCATTTTAATCTGAATCTTCAATGCCTTGGCATGATGCTCCCAAAGTTTGGTTACAATAAAATGAAATCCTTTGGGGGAGTACTTTAAAAATAGAGCCTAGAATTGAAAAAAAGATCAACATACAATCCAAATACAATCCAAATTGAGTTTAGGTATCGTACTTACCCCACTTATGATAAAGGGTGAAAGGAGGTTTATGTTTACAGTGTATGTGTTATATTTTGGTACAAATGTTTATACGCTGCTTTCAAAGGTGAGATGGATTACACAGAATGTAGATGAACAAGGGAGAGGATCCCTTCCACGCTATTGTAGGTGGGGCAAAGCCACAGGGTTTGTTTAATGGCCATCTGTTTTTGATGACCTGTGGTCTTGTGTATTATGTGATCTCATTGGCACATAGCACCATAAGGCCAGCAGGAACACTGTTTCTGATTTTAAGGCCAGTTTTTTTATTTTTCAGTTTTTTTCATAGACATCAGTAATTTTTATCAGTAATCAGTATCAGTAATTTTACATTCTGTAAATACATTTGTATGTTAGTGTATTACCTGGTATTGTATCTGGATATGGAAGGATATCTGGATGTGAAGGTGAGCATAGCTGTAGGCAGAAAAGGTAGCAAGGTACTTTTTCATGTCTGCATGCAGAGAAGGATGTGATTAAAGCAGCATCTTTGTCTAACTCACACCTTTTTTTGGCTAAATTCGGCTTTATGAGAAATGGTAGCTGTAGTGTAGGCTTCTCTAACATGCTGCGTCTAGGACCTAGGCTTTAAGCTGTAAAGCTTTGCATACAGGCAGCCAACCAGCTGTTGTGGTAAATTGTGGTTTAAGTATTTTTTTTTCGCATGCGCCACAAATACTCCCAACATAACCAAATACAGAAATGCACTAAAAACAATTATATGCAAAAAAAAACTCAATACAAACTCAGGAAATATGATATTACCAAGTTTTTTAAAACTTTAAAACAGCAGCTGCAAAAATGTGTGTCTAATAGAAAGTGAAGGAGGACAGACCTGTTTAAAACAGACTTCATGATCACCACCTTGTTCTGTAACACCCCTGTCACATTTATAATCTGCATATCTAGAGATATGTACATATCTTGAACACCAGCAGCATGTCTATGCATATATTTATACTTATGAATATATATTCATATATTCATCCTTATTACCCATATTATCATCCTTACCCTATTGTCTACCTTTAATATACTGTATACATATGATATAGCCCAGAACATGAATAATTACTCTAAACTGCCTATATTAAGCCTTAAAATTAAGTCTAACTAATTGCTATAAAGTTGAATGGAAAATGTATATTCCAAGTATATTCCAAAACAACATCTATAAATATAAATCATGATTGCATTGTGCTGGAAAACAAGTGGCTGAGAAATAGATCATAATGTACAGTATCACATACGGTTTGTATAATAGAGGGTTTGTAAGGCACTATTCTTTGTTAAACTGCTTTGAAACAACCATTCCTCATACAGTCATCTAAAGGTGGAATTCCCCCACTTTTTCAAAAATGAATTTCAGGTATTGACTAAAAAAGAACAATGTGGCCGGTACTGAAAAGCTACCTCCTGTTGCACCAGTATGATTGTCATTCATTATTGTAACTGATTGCAAGCAGCTTGATTTTTCCCAGTCATTAATTTATGTACCAAAAGTAACAATAGCATATGTGTCGTTTTGTTGAGAATGTATGGTTTGTTTATGAACAAAAAATGGATACTTTTGTATTTAAGATTTACATTTCACTGCTAGTTGTTTATACCTATGAATGTTACAGATAAAATCTTGAATAATGAGACATACATATTATTCACATGATATCACTACCACAGGGTTTAACATGATGTTCAGTCCAAAAATGTGTACATTTGGAGTAATATAAATATATTTTATATTTGGTTATATTTGGTCATATTACTTTAGTATCATAAGAATCATAATTTCTATTTATTTTACAAGAAAATATGCAATCCAGTGTCTGTTTAATTCTAGGATCATTGATGATTCATTGGCTTTACTTGATTTATTACTTAATTTTACTGATAGTTTGTGTATCAGTTCTGCAATGGTACTAAAAAACCATTGTTTAATTCTGTAGCATTTTATATCTCTAAATCCTGCACTTCTTGATAACTACAGACCGGTATCTCTTCTCCTGTTCATTGCCAAAACACTTGAGCGAGTTGTGTTCAAGAAACTCTCAACATTTCTCAAACAGAACAACTTACTGGACATCAACCAATCTGGCTTCAAAAGCGGCCACTCAACTGAGACGGCTCTGCTCTTTGTTACTGAAACCCTCCGATTGGCAAGAGCTGCCTCCAAATCCTCAATCCTCATCTTGCTGGATTTTTCTGCTGCCTTTGACACCGTCAACCATGAGATCCTCTGGTCAAGCCTCAGGAAAATGGGTATCTCAGGAGCTGCACTTCAGTGGTTTAACTTGTACCTCTCAAATAGATCCTTCAGGGTGTCCTGGAGGGCGAGGTTTCACAGCCACATCATCTCACCACTGGGGTTCCTCAGGGCTCTGTTGTTGGACCACTTCTCTTCTCCATCTACATGTCGTCACTAGGATCTGTCATCCAGAAACACAGATTCTCCTAGCACTGCTATGCCGACGACACGCAACTCTACTTTTCTTTCCAACCAGATGATGCAACAGATGCTAACAGACATTTCAGAATGGATGAAGGATCATCACCTTCAACTCAACTCTGCCAAAACAGAACTACTTGTGATACCAGCAAACCCAACACTTCACCACAACTTCTCTATTCAGCTTGGATCATCGACAATAACTCCTTACAGAACAGCCAGGAACCTTGGAGTTATGATTGATGATCAGTTTAATTTCATGGATCACATTGCTTTAACAGCCAGATTCTGCAGATTTGCCTTATATAACGTCAGGAAAATCAGACCTTTCCTCACAGAACTGTCGACACAACGTCTTGTACAAGCTCTTGTTCTCTCCAGACTGGACTATTGTAATGCTTTCTTGGTGAGCCTACCAGCAAGTACTATCAAACCGCTGCAAATGATCCAGAATGCAGCAGCAAGGGTAGTCTTCAACGAGCCAAAGAGAGCACGTCACTCCTCTTTTTTTCAGGCTGCACTGGCTACCATTGACTGCTCGAATCAAGTTCAAGGCATTGATGGTGGCTATAAAAACAACCACTGGGTCTGCACCAAGTTACTTAAACTCACTGGTACAGACCTACGTGCCTTCCAGAAGCTTGCGTTCTGCAAGTGAGCAGTGCCTAGTGATGCCATACCACAGAGGCAAAAAATCACTGTCACGAACCTCCTCCTGGACTGCTTCCTCCTGGTGGAATGACCTTCCGGTCTTAATCAGAACAGCTAAATCATCTCTGAATCTACCCATTTTCAAAAAAAGATTGAAAACACATCTTTTCCGTCAGCACCTGTCCAATTAATAGCACTTATATTCCTACTAACACTTCTTTCTTGCTTTCAAAAAAAAAAAATTGCACTTTAAAAATTACACTATGCTAGGCTAGGGAGACTGGCACAACACTTCCATACTGTTGCCTTTTTCCGTTTCTATTGTTCTTTCTTTTGTAAGTCGCTTTGGATAAAAGCATCTGCTAAATGCCCAAATGTAAAAAATGCCTAAATGTATATAATTTTGCATTGTTGCAAAGCAGTTTTACAGAAAACACACTCTTAAGCATATTAATAACTAGATGACTTGATTTAGCATGATATTAATATGACTTTACTAACTATGATGTAAGTATGATTTAGCATGAGGCTAGCATGATTTTAGCATGTTATCTCAACAACTTTTGGCTTAAAAGAACCTTAGAATATGCATTTTAGAGACGTTAGACACATTCTTCACAATCAGAAAAAAACAGCATGGTCTTCATACAAGGAAAGCACAAACCAAAACCACTGAAGTGTCAAAACAGACAACTTGGATTTAGTAAATTTTTCTACGAAAATGTACTATGAGCAGATGAGAAAAAAGTTTAATATTTTGACAAAAGTGCACAATGCTATGAGTAATAAAAGCGCACAGCATAACACCAACAAGTCATGTCAACAGCAGAGCATGGTGGTGGGGGCATCATGGTTTTGGGCTGCTTTGCTGCCTTAGGGTCTAAATGCATTGCATATATTTTACAGGCCTCAAGCATAAAAGAGGGTTGGGTGATGCAACAAGAACACATCAACTAAAAATGGTTAGGGTTAGTGTGTCATTAAAGAAATAAAGTACGTCATTAACAGGACCACCAACAAAGATGAACACACAAAGTTTTAATAATCAAGAATGAAAGATGTTAAGCTTGATGAATATCAATAAAGAAAAATTATCTTATTAAAAAAATGTATACATATTAACATAGAGTATGCAGCTAGTATGACTGAAACTGTGCTACCGACATTAATGTATGTAAACAAACAATGTTTTTATTTCTTGTATTATTTCTAAGGCAGGTCTCACAGGTGACTGCTCCAAAACCATTTATGCCTCTGAAGTGCTTTAAAAGTGGTAGTGTGTTCACACAGATAACTCTGAAAATTGTTGAATTTGCATTTGTGCATTTCTTAAGTATTTGTACTTTTTACATGTAGTAAATCAAGCACAATATAGTGTTTTGTAAAGTGGACAAAAAAATATCCACCGCCTGGCCCCCAGTGGCACTTTGGTCATTAGTGGCAAACCATTGTCGTGTTTTAGAACGGGGCAGCAGGTCAGGCTGTACACGTTAAGACTGGATGGAGTGAATTTGGCATGTCACTATATAAAAGTGACAATGTGCTAGTGGAATCTGTAAACAAAGCATTTTACATTATGTATTTAAAAAATACAAACATGTATTATGAGGTGCAAGTGGTGGACCAATAAGGTTCCCATTTGAAGTACATTTGGGGATATTTACAATGTATTTCTATACTGAATATAGTCTGAACTGAAGCATGTTTAAGTAAGTGGCAACAATCAGTCACAAATCACAAAGCATACATTATGCCCAAAGCATACATTCCCCACACCTTTGGCTGCTGCCATAGCACTCATTCTTCAAATAGCCGAATGCAGTGTAAAGCAAAACACACTTCCCTACCCTACACATGGCAACACCTTGTCCCTCTGAGCTTACTTTATCATCCTTAAAACACCTTCTGATAATGAGTATGTAATTTTCAAAATAACAAGGCTTGACAAACTATACCTTGTCATGTTATGTTAAATATGAATGTAAGCTTTAGCGTAACAAATAGCTTACATTAACCATGTTTAAAGCATTTAGAGTGCTAATTAGTTTTTTCTTTACTCTGTACATCATGAAAGTACTGGTCCACTAGCTAAGGAGATGCATAAATGTCTAATGGCAAGGTCTAGTCTAGTTTTCAGTAATATAAATCTAGCCGCATGTGAGGGTTGGGAAACCATGAAGTGCCAAAATTGTCACGATTAGTGCGTGGGCTTCTGAAGCGAGAGAGAGAAAACAACGTAGAATAGAATCCAATACGTGTTTAATATATATTCAAATAAGGAAACCAGGAAACATGGAACGTAGAACACCCACACACCATTACGAACTAAGAACGGACAAAGAACACTAGACAGAAACCAACTTGAATAGCAAACTAATCAAAAACAGACAGGTGAGGGGAATAAACTAAACAAGAACAGGAAACCCCAAATATGGGCAAAAACATGGGGAGAAACCAAACAGACAGATCATGGGGGGTGAAAACAAAGCTAACCCAAAACACAGTCTGACAGGTAGTCCTTGGAGGTGGCTTTGGCGGAGGCCGGACTCCCGGGAGGAGGAGGACACGCAGGGACCAGGGAGGAGATGACGGAGAGAGGAGCCATGGACGAAACAGGAGGGAACCACCATGGGAGGAGCCAGAAGAAACCCACAGGGACCAGGGTGGTGATGGAGGAAGGAGCCATGGAGAAGACAGGAGGGAGCCGAAGCAGGAGGAGTCAGGAGGGACCCAGGCCACAGCCATGACGGTTGCCCACAGCGGAGTCGACAGAGGGAGGAGCCATGGAGGAGGAAGGACTGACGGCTTCTGGGGGCCGACTGACAGAGGCAGAGCAGGTGAAGGCGGAGCCCGAGGAGGAGACGAGAGCCGATTAACCGAGGTGACATTGAGGCTCCGGAGGGCCAAGGCGGAGCAGATGTCACCGCCGACCGAGGTGGAGATAGGGATCCGGAAGGCCGCGGTGGAGCCGGTGCGACCAAGGATGGAGGAGGAGCCTGACAGAGCCGGTGGGACGGAGCGAGGAGGAGAAGCCGGAGGAGTTGAGTCCAGAGGCGGCGGATGGTCGATGACTGACCAAGGCGGAGCTGGAGGGACGAGGAAGCCCGGTGGAGCTAGGGGACTGACAGGACCGGGCGGAGACGAGGGAGCTAGGAGGCATGGCGGTGCCGCAGGGTCGAAGGGCCAAGTTGGAGTCCAGGCTCTAGCGGCTGGAGGTGACGAGGAGGGATCCTCTAGCCTCGACACCGCTGGCAGCTGGCAGACCTGCGGCTCAACCACTGCATCGATGGCAGGCTGAGGGTGAGCAGAGGGGCTGTCAGCAGACAGAGGTGGAGAGACCGGTGCAGAGCAAAAAACAGGAGAATCCAAGAGAGGGAGGGTGTGTGGGTGGGAGGGAGAACTTGAACAGGCAAAACTAAATCCGAGTCAAAGTCCATGAGGTCCAGTGCTGGCTCACCCTCAGCGCTGGTGCAGTGGGCGGAGCCTCCCTCGTCATCCGCTCACGCACCTGGTCTGACGTCCGCGGCTCTGATTGCGGCAATCTGCGGCTCTGTCGCTCTCCTCTGCGCAGGCTCGTCAGTCGCTGGGGCCTCGGGCTCTCCGTCAATGGAGGGCTCGGGCTGGCGCTCTGCTCTCCGGGATGATGGAGGGCTGGGCACTGGGTCTGGAGTAGGGCTGGCATCCGCCGCGACGATCTCGATCGTCATAGGCGATCCGCAGGACGCCAGCACCCACTCGATGTAATCCAGAAGGCCCTCTCGAGGACCTTTCCCGGACAGCTGTGCTCTGCTGGCCACGTTTAGACTCGTGTAGTAGAAAATGCACAGACTGTCATCCGGGAAGTTTGTAGAATCCGACAGGACCAGAAAGTCGGCGGTGTGGTCCTAGAGAGAGTGTTCCTGCGTCAGCAGGAGGAGGAGATCATGAGGGTCCATGAAGGAAGGGAAAACAAAACACTGGGGGCAAAAATAAACGGAAAATCAAACGTGGTTTTCGTAATTTATTCCGGTCCGTTCTTCTGTCACGATTTGTGCATGGGCTTCCTGGAGCGAGGAAAAGAAAACAACATTGAATATATTCCAAACGTGTTAAATATTTAAATCCAGAAACAGGAAAACAGGAAACCAGGAAACGTGGACCGTAAAACACCCACACACCATTACGAACTAAGAACGGACAAAGAACACAAGACAGAAACCAACTTAAATAGCAAACTAATCAACAGACAGGTGAAGGGAATAAACTAAACAAGAACAGGAAACACCAAATATGGGCAAAAACATGGGGAGAAACCAAACAGACAGATCATGGGGGGTGAACAGGGGTGTGACAAAAATTTGCCACCACTTTAAATCCATTTCCTGGGTTAGGGGAATGCACCTGAATAAGTGTCATGAGACAAAAACCTCTCTGCTATACTTTGTGACAGGCATGATGGTAAACATCAGTTGCACAAGATGATGAAATCCCACAGGTCTGTGTAAGTACCTGCTCCAGCGTTCCTAATATTTTAAACCCTCAGACACTCTAAAACACTAATACTCCAATACTATTTTTTTTGTCTTTTTGCCCATGTATGTATTTTATTTTGTAATATATGCATACTGTGAAGGGTTTGTAAAATTGTAAATATTTAACTTATAAATTTAAATTGTTCCTTTTAATCATGAATCTGTATTATATAAAAAAAAATTACAAATTAGGTAAATAATATCCCTTGCAGATTTTTCACAACAGCATTGTTTTGGGAGTCAGCTTTAATAATGCAGGCCACAAATTTAAAATAATTTTTAATGATATTCAACACTTTACTGTATGTTAGTGTTCAGTGTTAAAATTAGAAACCTAAAATGCTACTTAAAAGAAATCATTCCCAGTCTCAGCAACATCAAAACATTCTACTTATGAAAGCATCTTCTAAGCAAAATGTAAAAAATTATTAGAGTTGATCTATAAACATTGATTGTTATTTGATAAGTTATTTTTACCATATATAATCATACTTAATAGTTTGTTTTGCTGGATTGCTCATCAGTTTCATCATGTACCGTATGCTTTAAATAAACATTATTAAACACTATAGCCAGCAGATCTAGCAAATATTTTTGCTGATAATTCAACACATTCATAATGTAAATATTAAAAAAGACTGGCACTACTAAGAGTAATTTATAGTGATTACATTTCTCAACAAATAATTTGTAATGTTTTCTGTATCATTTTGTGTTTTCCTGAAATCTGTTTTCATTGCACTTTCTTTTATCACATTTACTTTCTATTTCTGGTGACACTGTGTCACTCCCAGGCAGCTTTTTCTGCACTGGAGGGAACATGCAACCACATTCATATTTTGCACATTACAGGATGAGAGGCTGAAAATGAGAAAGGGAGGGATGGCAAACAACGGGAAATAAAAGAGAGAGAGCAGTGACTGTTTCAACGTAATCTTGTAGTAAAAAATAAGGGTAGGGCTTTGGAGCATGTGCACTGCTCCCCTTGGGTGACAGTCTATGATCAGAGACACTACAATGCTCCTCACAGGGTGTTTCCGGCTGGCTCCAATTAACCTTGCATTAATTGACCCAAGGAGCTTTGCAAACTAATTAGGTGAGAAACAGAGAGACACTGTGATCCTTACAGACACAGGTGAGAGAGACCTCCACTATTGTAAGCCGGAGCATTCAGTCCCAAACCCAGCTGGTGACAGTTAGCAGCTCTGACATCCTGATGATCCTGTTCTGATGTCTTTCTACCAGCCATATGGATGACATCCTTGTCAAATGAGTGTGAGGCTAACAATACTCTACAGTAAAACTCTTGATCATTATTTTTTTTTTATTGTGTCATGGCCAGATGGAATCATAGTTCTCTGATCCTATGTGATTTGTGTTTTTTAAAAACTTCCTCTAAGGTGTCATGTATGTAAATCTTGCAGTATGTCTTTTCTGCCCTTGTTGAGCATTGTTTCCCTTTGAATATATTCTTTAAAAATGATAATCCTCTTTGTGGGTATGATGATGAAAGAAAGACAAAAAAAGAAAAAGTGTGTATGTTTGTCTAGGTGATGCTTCTTTATTTTCTTGGCCTAAGGTTTAAGGTTTGCAGATGGAGGGTGGGGGATGTTCTAATGGCACTCCTATCTCCCTCTATGGAACTTTCCTTTTCAGTCGGGTTCATATGTGAAAAAGAGTGGGCCTTTCTTTTTTTAAACATGTTAGTAAAGGCAGCTGCTGATAGAAACATGCTGTGGGAGTTGTACAGCAACATCCATTTCTACCTGCCTTTGACCAGAGGGATTCTTGAAAGGGAAATGAGGGGAGTGGTGGGGTAGAAAGAATGACTCCTGCTTAATAGCTTTTGAATACTGTGGCAAGGCAGAGATGTAGTGTGTCAACTCCCTCCAGATATGGGCACTCTCCTTTCTGCACTTTGGCATGACTTTTTACTTTGA
The DNA here is from genome assembly GCA_036877625.1 of Ambastaia sidthimunki. Classification (NCBI taxonomy): domain Eukaryota; kingdom Metazoa; phylum Chordata; class Actinopteri; order Cypriniformes; family Botiidae; genus Ambastaia; species Ambastaia sidthimunki. The sequence goes on from JAZGTK010000646.1 coordinate 48,729, forward strand.
TTTCAGGAAGGGCCGTGGGCTTAGATGACTCCATCTCCCAGAAGCCCTTGGGACATTAGGAACTGAATATGTGGTAGCAGAGTGCTGTGTAAATGATTATGGAGGGTGATCCAGAGTGTGGTTATATAGGCTTTTGTGATGACCATTCTGCCAGTAAATCAACTATGTCAAGGAATTTGTCAGAAAAAGACAAAAAATGTGAGAACAGCTTTAACTATCTAACAAGCATCTAATTTTTTACCCACAGGAGTGAATATTAAATATTAACCTGAGCAGTGCAAGCTGGCTCTGGTGTGTGTTGGGCACGCAACTGAAAATCACACTTACTGACAGTAAGTGTTAAAACAGCACTAAACAAGTGTTATAGCATATATCATCACAAAGATAAAAAAATGGAAACCATGGAGGAACATGTTACATGGAAAATGTAACTGTCAGAGTATTTTATAACAGTACCACTAATGAGTAAATTGAGGGTGGATTTTTACATAGGTAATAAAGTGCCAGGACTTTGAGATAGCAAAGAAACATCCAATTATATGAGGTCAGAAATGTTGCAGTTTCTTATTTGTTTAGTTTGCTTTCAGAAGGCAACATTTTCAGATAGACCAAAATGTATTAATACAAGTCACATGCAAGTAAACTATCCTCTCATTGGTCAGGGTACACCTGTTTATTTTCCAGGATTCGGCTCAAAGAGGTCATCTGTTAGGATAAATAGAGAACAGCTTTTTGTCTTTCTTGTGGCTTTCTTTGTTACGGGTGGTCTGTTGACTCAGTTTTTTTCACCACAAGCAAACTGCTCCAGAGTTCGTTCTAAATGAACTGAGATAAGTGAGAAAATGGCACAGGTTCGTGAAACAAAGGATCCAAACAAGCTAGTTTAAAAACAACTTTTATTGCTGTTAAAGTAATTGCTGAGGAAAAAATGTAGGGTATGACTTAATTTGGCCTTTAAAAATTGATTTAATTGTTAAAGAGTATGAGGGGGCATGAATTAAAAATAAAAAAAATATATATATAAAATAAACAAATACCGCACACATAAATCATTTATATTAATTACTGCAATACTCCATAAAATAATATGCATTGTTACATTGCATATTAATGTAAACAGATTTAATAATCGTACTACAAAACAGATTTTGTAGTAAGTTTGTTGTGCAGTTTTGTAGTTTCTGCCCTTGGTTCTTGCAGTTTCCTCATGTCTTGTTCCCATTGGTTCCCTTGTTTTATGTGTCACATTCCTACTGAAAAAAATAAACTAGTACTTAACTGAGGGTATATCACAAAATGTACTTTCATAAACTAAGAAACAAGTATTGAACTAGTAAACTATCAGTTTATAAGTTCACTTGTAGTTGCAGTACAAACGAAACATAGTCGTAAACTCATTTACATGTACTCAAAGTTTACTACTGTTACACTGAAAGTATACTTTTATAAACTAAAAGTGGGCCAATTTAGCCCCAAGTAGTATTGAAATATTACATTTACAAGTACGCTACTAATACATTGATATTAGTATACTAACTACATAAAATATACTTGAAATACTTGAACTTTAGGTATGCTTAATAAAATAAAATTGAAGCATACTTTGTTTTGTAAGAGAAGGTTTATTTTTATGACAAGTAATCACAACTTTCTGGAACGTAAGACAGTAGACAGCCCTTTGTCTGGACTCATGCCTTGCGACAAGCAAAACAATATATGATGCTTATGCCTGCACACACAATCATAAGTGCCCACTGCATTGGTGGAAAATTCTTTCGAAAGCTACACCACTGTGCAAACACATGGCCACCCAAACCACTAAAGACAAATAGACCGACATGCATACCAATGTTCCTCTTTAATAGGCATGTTGAACTGAACCCCTGGCCCCCTACACATCATGCATATTCCAATTCACTCTTAAATTCATGTCAACACTAAATAATGCTGTTGTTGACAGTTGCTTTGTTTCTTGTGGGACTGTAAGGTCTCTCTGAAGGCAGGAATACCCCAAGAGATGCTGCAGAGGCAGATAAGGGAAGGAAAAAGCCACATCTACTGTAAGCTAATGGTCTTGCATCTTCCTGGCAGCCTGTCAATAATGGCTCTTATCACATTAGGCAAAAGTCCATTAGCTTATTCTCTTCACCTGCATACGCCATATCAGTGCCAGTTTGTACAAAGCCAAGACTTTGGCTTACTTTACAGTAAAATTAGGATCAGAGAGGGTATATACAATTATTTTTTTTCCAACCAAAGAGGCATAGATTTTGTTTAAAACAAAGCGAAAGTAACAAAACATACATTTCTTCTGTCCATTTCTTTCTTCTGTTCTCTTTCCAGCTAAGCTAATCTTTTGAAGGTTACTGTCTGACTTTAAAAATCAATGATATAATAGCTTTTGGAGTAAGAGGTGTAAGCGTTACTTTAATATAAAAACAAAGTAAAACACCTCACAGTATCACACTGATGCATGACACAATAGCCAAGAAGCAAATTGTGAACATATGTTATATTTTTTAGGCTCTGCCAAACCAACTTTTCAGTGAAATAAAAAAAAGTGATGAAAAAGAGGATAAAATAGACACTGTTGCACCAAAGTCCCTCAGACTGGCCATTACTCACGATCTCTGCATCTACCTAACATCTGCTTCCCAGGTTCTTTTCATGCTCTCACAGATCATAGAAACCCACCTTAATATGAGTAAATTATTTTTATGTCTGTACAGTACCAGAATGTTCCCATAGCACTTGTTTAACATAGCAATTTTAAGTTTTACAATGGTTTTACATTGCATTCATACAAAAATGTCAATGACAAAACCTCTATTTTTACCCAACAGAATGAACAATAATGAAAGTTTGAGCTTAGGATGTGCCTGTATGTCCTTCCCCTGACAGCCTTGTTCCCAATCTGGTTCTCAGTTCTCAAGAAACTTCTGTTTTAGACTCAGGGATCGCTGTTTTACCCCCGGCTGGAAATTTGGAAACTGTGGGACTGTGGGTCTGGCCCCAACTGAGGTTGTAGAGACCATTCTGCGTACCAGAGCTCCGTTTACTAGAAGATTGTATGCTCTAAAGTGGCAGCTCTTTGTATGATGACCCTGTTCACTGCCCTGTTGGTTTAGTTCTGGAATTTCTTCAAAAGTGCCTCTCTGCAGCGTTGTTGCTCATTATGAGTTTATTAAATGATTAAAATTAATCAGGGATACTAGATGTGTAGTTACTTTATGAATAAAGCGTTTAAAAAGTAGATAGGATGTGTATTATAAATACCTGTCATTATGTGCGAAGGCTCGAAACTCTCTTAGTGGTCTAAGAGAGGTTAATGTACTCAGACTGCCTAGTAAAACAGTATGTATTTAGGAGACTTGATGTGATATTAACATGATAGATGACCGGTGTCATATTAAGCAGGATATGCCATTGCCAGATAACATTTTATGGGGCATGGGTATAAGGGTTTTGCAATAATGCCATAAAATACCTGAACATTGCACAATAAAAGAGAATGAGAGACAAAGAAATAACAAAATAGTAGAATCTTTAGGACTGTAATTAGATCTTCTTATGGGAAGTGTCCCCAGTTCCGGTTTACCTAATTAAAGAGGTAAATCTTCAGTCCGACACTGACATAGTGTATCTGCCTCCTGGACAACACTGGGAAGACTGTTCCAGAGTTTGGGCGCCAAATATGAAAATGATCTACACCCAGTGCTTGATTTTTAAATTTTGAGTATTATCAACTGGACAGAATTTTCTGATCGCATTGAACATATAAGAGTAGTCAGAGCGGAGCTCACTCAGGTTCTGAAAAGCTAAACCATTTAGGTCCTTGTAGGTAATCAGCAGAATTTTGAGGTTTATACAATGCTTGATAGGCAGCCAGGGCAGTGTTGACTGAATTGGGCTAATGTAATCATGCTTGTTCATTCTGGTGAGAAATCTGGCTGCTGCATTTTGAAATAGCTGGAGATTTTGAAATAAACTTGCAAGGCAGCCACCCAATAAGGCATTGCAATAATCAAACCTTGATGTCATGAATGCATTAATTAATTTTTCTGTGTTTGACATAGAGAGCATGTGTCATAGTTTTACTATATTTTTAAGGTGGAAATAATTCTGTTTTACAAATATGGGCTGCACTAAGTTACCCCAATGGCAGTGAGATGAAAACACTTATCACAGTTTACACAATTGCAGCATTTTCTGACTGCACCATGGATAGATAGGATGCTGTGAGTTCATGCTGTAATCATTAACTAATTGTCTTAAACCTCACAAACAGTGTTCATCTTTATTATGTGAAGGAGTCAAGGATGTGTAAGGACATATCTTCTGACAGTGGCAGAATGCATAGATAGAGACCTCATTGAACTAATTGGTGTAATGAGTGCCTTGGTGTAAAAGTGCTTCTAATGGCGGGTTTGTTGCCTGGCTAATATAGGGGAGTTGGCTAAGTTTGAAGGCTGATTTGTTGTCAGACACACTAATATTTCATTGTACCAATACATCTGAATGTAGCCTCCTTCTTTAACTTTGAATACAATTTTAACCCTACTGCCCCCATTTCCACCCCCACCAGACTCATTGGTTATTTTTGTTATGGTATGCTTTTCATGCTTGGGTTTGTTTGTTTAGAGTGTGGTCTTATGGTGCGTTCACACCAGACGCGAATGAAGCGTTAAGCGCGAATGATTTACATGTTAAGTCATTGCAATGAATTGAGCGTTTTGCGCGGAAAAGTTAAAAAATTACATTAAAATAACTTTGGCGGACATTCGTGCCGCGTTAACCAATCAGGAGCTTGCTTTAGTAGTGACATGATTACGACAGAGATTAGTGATTGGAGACTGGAGCTGCCTGGCTAAAGCCCCTCCCATGATGCGAATCGCGTCTGTTGTGAAGTAAATTTCACACGCCAATAAAGCGAATAACCTCAAAATGTTCAAGCGTCCAACTACGCGCGAATAGCGCAATTTATTCGCGCATTTCGCATCTGGTGTGAACGCAGCATTAGTTTTGTCTGACCTGTATCCAGACGTCTCTGGAAGTGTAGACGTGTATGGGTGTACATAGCCTCTGTTAAGCAGGCCCTCCAAAGAGTGCTGCTTTTGACCTGTATCATGACAGCTGGCTAGCCCCAGCATTTCTAACCAACTCCATTTGGAAAAAATTACAGCCCAATGTCTTCTCATGCTTTATAATCTGATTGAACAAAATGAGGGAGAAACAAACATGAGAAATTTGTAAGGGATACTTTGCCACATCAAATTTGTTTGAAAAATACGCTGTTGAATAGTGGCAGCAGTCCAAGCACTTAAAGGTCATTCTTCTAGAACTTGTTTAGCACATAATCATATCATGACTGCTCTTAAAACATTAAATTTATTATCGATAACTCGCATAAGTCACTTCACCCACTGTATCTTAACTGAAGTTTAGTCTGAATACTAATGCTCAATATTTTAATATAAGAAAAGGACATTTGTTCAAACTTCATATAGTAAGTGGTTAAAATACCAACTCCACTCCTTTGTGTCATACACTAAATGTGACTACACTAATATTGGGACAGCATAATGTCTCCATTCTGAGCCTAACAGTAAAATCTGCACTGATAAAAGGCTTTCTGCTCAGGCGATGTGTGATCAGTGATTAAAATCAGCCAGTTTCAGATACACACAAACATCTCAAAAATTATTAGTTATCAAAATTATTTTCTCAGCCATTAATAAGTAACAGAGATTAATCACCTAAACACTCCACAGTATCTTACACTTTCTATTTAAATATTCACTTTGTAATATGTATCACAATTATGTACCTTTTTTTTAGTGTTTTTATGTGTTTTTGTATCTCTCTGGTTAATTTGTGTTAATCACCTTGTTAATTAGAGCTTGTTAGTCTTACCTGTGTCTTGTTTAATTCCCCTAGTATATACACTCCCTAGTTTTGTCAGTCCTTCTTTTGGTTATGGTATTTTTTTTAGGTCTCATGTGTTTGTTACTAAAATTATATTTTGCAATTAATTTCCTGTTTTGGCTTACTTTTATACATGCTGTGACAATTTGCTTTATTTCCTTCAATTACATGAAACTGAAATGAGATCAAACCACTGTGCATTATAAAATAATATTGTTGAAGCTTAATGTCTTGCTTTCAGGCTAAACCCATACTGAAACATGGAATGAAAGTGTAAGATTTTTTAAGTGTAAGTGTAAGAGTTTTTAATGTATATTTAACAACAAATACCCCGGTGACTATTGATGTACTGTCTCTGAATTTATCTAACTTTAATTTCTAAGTCTGTGTTGCTGTGAAACCATTCTGTATTCCCACCTCTTACTTACTCTTACTATCTTCTCTTTTCTTCACTTTCTCGTTCTCCAACTCCTTCACTCTCTTTAAACATTTATTTTCTGTCTGTGCCCTAAAGGCTTTGTGCTTTGTGCTGTTGATTTTTACAGCTCTTAAAATCCAGAATAACCATTTATCATTCATACATCCTAGCAGGCTGGGGCAGATGAAGCCTAGCCTTGTGTCATCTATAATTGTCGTCAGAACAAGCATTGTTCCCTTGGTGTTGCTTTGTTCTGTGCCAAGGGGAGTTGATTTAGCAAAACAAAGATTATTTTAAAAATGTATATATATATATTTTTTTACTTTGATAAGTTAAACCAATTCCTCTAGTTCTTCCCCAGCACATCCCTATGACTTCCAATGGGATTAAGTCATGACTCTGTGGTGACCAATTCATGTGTGAAAACAAATATTGCTTGATGCAGGCCAATAAGTCAGGCAATTTCATAGTAAAAACTACTAAAATGAGCCTCAGTGGGTTATTTTGTTTAGTGTTCTATCTCTCTCTCTATATATATATATATATCATCTTTGTCTTCTCAGATACCTGTGACTATACAGCAGCATTAAGTTTGTCTTGTTTCTGATATGGCCTTTAGGATTCTGCTGGCAAGGTTCTGGACAGATGGACCATAATGTCCAGAGAGGAGGAGATCATCACATTGCAGCAGTTTCTGCGCTTTGGTGAAACCAAGTCTATTGTGGAATTGATGGCCATCCAGGAAAAGGAGGGTCAGTCAGTCACAGTACCATCTTCGAAGATTGACTCTGGCATCAGAAATTTTATTGAAAGCAATAATCGCACACGTAGTCCCAGCCTTCTTTCACACCTGGAGAATAATAGCCCCTGTAGTATTCACCATTTTGAAAACATCCCAAACAGTCTGGCCTTTTTGCTGCCCTTTCAGTACATTAACCCAGTGTCAGCCCCCATGTTAGGACTTCCACCAAACGGACTGACCACTGAGCAATCAGGTCTCAGAATGCGAGAAGCAAATCTTCCCAGTCAGAATGAGTTAGTTCAGACCAGTGAGTCTGAAGTGTCACTCTCACCTTTTCGCAGTAGTCAGAGCCCAAGTCGAGGAACTCTACCCAACTCCTTTGAACTTAAGACAGAACCCAACAGAGCTTCACCACCCCCCTCTCCAACACCATCCACACAGCAGTCACAGACATCACAACAGCAGGGGCAGCAACATCAGCAGTCAGGCACTCCCAACAACCATCAAATCCATTATCATTTTGAAAAGAATGAACAATCCAAAACTGTTACACACTCTTCATTCTCTTCCAAAATGCATCGCATACGTCGTATGGGCACAAGCTCACGCAAGGGTCGTGTCTGCTGCAACTCTTGTGGCAAGACTTTCTATGATAAGGGCACCCTAAAGATCCACTACAATGCTGTACATCTGAAGATTAAACACCGTTGTACTATTGAAGGGTGCAACATGGTTTTCAGCTCATTGCGCAGTCGGAACCGCCATAGTGCCAATCCCAATCCTCGCCTACACATGCCAATGCTAAGAAACAACCGGGACAAGGACCTAATTCGCTCTAGTTCTGGTACAGCCACACCTGTCATATCAAGTGCCAAAAGTGGCTTCACTCTAACTAGCCCTGGACGTCCACCACTAAATTTTGCCACCCCTCCTCTTGACCTCATAGTACAGTCACCTTTGCAGAGCCCTCTTGTTTTCCCTTCCCTGAAATCTGTACAGCCAGTGCAACCTGTGCCACCTTTTTATCACACACTGCTTTCACCTGCAGACCTAGTTAGTCCCCCAGTATCTCTGCCTACCAGTCCTATACTACCTACCACAACATCACTGAATGACCAGCAGCAAAAGGTGTTATCTGCTGGATCCAACAACACCCATATTCCTGAAACAGCAACATTTTCTCATTGCTTTCCCACAACTCCCAGTACCCAAGATTCTACCACTCTTGACCCTATGCCTAAAAAGAAGCCACGCAAATCTAGCATGCCAGTCAAAATAGAGAAAGAAGTGATTGATGTGGCAGATGATTATGATGATAAGGATGATGGTGAAGACAGTTGTCACCATCACCACCACCATCAGCCATCCCACCTCTATAACAATGTCAATGGCAACTGCAACAACAACAATAACAACAGTAGCAGTCACCATTGTGAAAGTAGTGGACATCAATCTCCATCACATAATGAAATTAATCCAAGTCTAGCCCTTACAGGCATACTCCGTTCTGACCCAGAAGAGTGCAGTGGAAGTCTAGGTGGTAGAGGTACTAGCAACCTACACTGTATTGACAGCTATACTTCTGAGGACCAAGATTATGAACAGGATTTTGAAAATGAGTCAGAGACATCTGAATCCAGGATATTATACCGTGATGAACTGATGGACACTGGCATGCAGCAGCCTGCCCTAGGGGGAAACCTAGATAAGAAACACCACAGGACAGAAGATGAGGGACACCTCAGAAAAGATTTGGAGGAACAAAGCCATTCCCCATCCTCTCAACACCAGCCTGTTAGCAAAATTAAAGAAGAGATCAATGACCCTACTTATGACATGTTCTGCATGGGCCAGTACAGTTTATACAATGGGGGTATGGCAGTTGCTGCAGCCAGCATGGCTGCCTTACATGAAAGTTTTATTTCCTCTATAGGCTATGGAACAAGCCCACCAAAGTTCCCCTGTCAGTCACCTGAGGATGATCTTTTTTCCAGCCCTGATCCTAAGATCTGCTATGTCTGCAAAAAGAGTTTTAAAAGCTCCTACAGTGTCAAACTGCACTATAAAAATGTACACCTCAAAGAGATGCATGTGTGTACTGTTGCTGGATGCAATGCTGCCTTCCCCTCCAGACGGAGCAGAGACAGGTGAGA
>JAZGTK010000647.1:0-57955 GCA_036877625.1 Ambastaia sidthimunki
CATACTGAGAGTCAGTGTGTGTACAGCAGACACTTTACACTCATTCACCTGCTGTATCTCACCATAAACACACACATACTGAGAGTCAGTGTGTGTGTACAGCGGACACTTTACACTCATTCACCTGCTGTATCTCACACCATAAACACACACATACTGAGAGTCAGTGTGTGTACAGCGGACACTTTACACTCATTCACCTGCTGTATCTCACACTATAAACACACATCTTTAACACTCTTTAATATCAAATATAAAATGAACTGGAGAGCTGTAACTGAATTTGCACTGGGCTGATGTCCCTTATTTAAAATCACTGTCATTTCCAATTAACAACTTTTGGTTTATTGGTGCAACGACTTGTTCTGGTCAATGGGATGCATTACTAGCTGATGTATTAATCATGACATAATCCTGTCACTGCTGATTCACACATTACAGTTAAGCTGCAGAAATATTTTGCTTACAGAGGTCTCACTCATGATTGGATCACAATGATTGGATAATTCTTTTTAATGAAATAAAAAAATACATTTATAAACACATGTGTACGCAGGTGCACGTGACACACAGACCTCACACACATATCCCAGAGCTCTGGAATAATTGATTGGTCAATGGTGTCATTCTACAGCCTATAATTTGTAAATGAAGACACTAAACTGTCAGTGAATGACTTCCTGCTGTTAGTGTGACCGACTGTAGCTGTTTTTTATACAATAATACAATCATGTACACTTAAATCATTATTCATGTTCAGTTTTTTTTAATAAGAAAAACCCTGTCTGACCAGCTACTGTACATTATATGAACATTAACTGTCATATATGAACATGTAACAGCAGAACAAGCAACCAGCAGACAGGCGGCAGAAAAACTCAATTCTCTGAACAGATGTATGAATAGTTTTTTATTTGACCTTTCGGTTGTCGGATAAGTTTGCCTGTATTTTGACTGTAAATCTACCATGTGTTTTGAAAAGAAGCTTTATAAATAAAACGTATTATTGTCATTATTATTGTCACATCTTGACCTGAGAGGGCTACAGGCAACAGAAAGGTTTGTATTACAGACATTTTCCAGTCTGCTGAGTCAGCAAGATGGCTTTGGTATCTAATGTGTGTTTTTATTCATCATGTTAGTTTGGCTCCCCTGTGAGGTGCCACCTTCAATACGTTCCTGTGTGACATCTCAGTCACACCCTGCTGCTTCCTATTAGTCCTGATAATGGCAGAGTAGTTGCATCCCACCACACAACACCAGAGCGGCCATCTGGACCTCAGCATGAGACAGCAGACTTCTCTGTGGCCCCGCCGCACACACATACACACGCAGAGCTGCGCACATGCACGCAAACCCACAGACGCTTCTGAAGCAAATAATACGCAGCATAACCACAGCAATAAGTTACCTGATCCACGCTTGGAAACCACTTTTAGACTTCTGATGACTGTGGCGTAGAACAGAATCTGCAGTGGAACCCTAGATTTCATCGTTTACTGTCTGAATATCCTGCAGAGAAAAACACAAACCAACAGTGTTATCGAGGACCCTGCTAAAATTCAACCCTAATGAGGCAAATGGATGTGAACAAAATGAAAATCACAAACCCTCGTTGTATTCTTAAAATACAAGGTTCTATATGTATCCATCTACAGTATCATAGTTTACTTAGCAGTTCAGGATGTCCAGGAGACGTGTGTATTGCCCTTTTTAATGGCCGCCTGGCAACATGGTCCTGAACAAAGCAAACTGTGATTGGTAAGCGAGAGAGAGACACTTCTGGACTGCTGTCTGCACTGCACTCATGTGTTTAAAATAAATACTTCATATATGTGAGGATGTGCTGAGCTTTCTCTGTCTCTCTGAAGTTAGTCTCTCTCTGTGGCTCTTGAAGGACATTATAAAACTGAAATAGCTGTTGATAGGAAAACAGATTCTCCACCCCGTTATACAGCATCAGAAATGTTTATAAAAAAATCTATGGGCTTTACATATGCAATAGATTAGCACTGTTATCCTATACTGCACATGATGTCCAAGAATAGCCACAGAACAATCACAGAACAATCACAGAATATTAATTGCCTGCCAAATGAAAAGCTGCAGGTTCAATATGTTACAAACATCTGCAATGATTACATTCCCAGTAAACCACAGCGGGAAACTCTTCAACTATCAGAGTCGTGTATGGAACATCATTTTAGGACAAAACAACAAACGAGATCTTATTTCTCATGGTCACTGGCTAAGCAACAAGGCATTTCCACAATCACTAATGAAAACACAGATGGCCTCATTAAATAATGCTGTCATGAGGTGACAGAGAGAGAGAGCATGAAAAAATCATTTTCATCAATTTAATTGAATTTTGTGCTGAGAGATGTACCAAAGCCGGAGAACTGACCCAGTCCATCAGAAGAACCCAAACTGACCCAGTCTATCAGGAGAGTCCAAATGACCCAGTCCATCAGAAGAGTCCAAATGACCCAGTCCATCAGAAGAGCCCACACTGACCCAGTCCATTAGAAGAGTCCAAATGACCCAGCCCATCAGAAGAGCCCACACTGACCCAGTCCATCAGAACAGCCCAAACTGACCCAGTCCATCAGAAAAGTCCATATGACCCAGCCCATCAGAAGAGTCCAAATGACCCAGTCCATCAGAAGAGCCCACACTGACCCAGCCCATCAGAGGAGCCCAAACTGACCCAGCCCATCAGAAAAGCCCAAACTGACCCAGCGCATCAGAAGAGCCCAAACTGACCCAGTCCATCAGAAGAGTCCAAATGACCCAGTCCATCAGATAAGTCCAAATGACCCAGTCCATCAGAGAACCTAACAAAGGTTAAGCAATGCTGTGTTGCTTGCACTTGTTTTTTGAGCAGATTTCTCAGTCCTGTTCTAAACTCTGTTTCTGCACCTTCTGCAGTTATCAGTCATTCAGACAGAGATGATCTGATCTAAAATCTAATGCATCACAACACATTAATGTGGATTACAGGATTACAGATTTACAGAATTAACAATCCAACAATTTGCCATTCGCATCACTTCAATCTTGAACACATGCAGCCTTTGAATATGCACAACTTCTGTTGTTTCCAAGGAAACCGTTCGCACTTGTAATTTTTGCATTAGGGCTTCCACTGGCACATTAGCAAGGAACCATCTCACCTGCACAAAGTCCTTCATGTGCTTCAGCATCCAGCTCTGAAACCAATAACACATGCTGAGGCTGCTGCAGGGATTCCAGCTAAACATGAGCTTTTAAAAATGTCAGACTAGTAAACTGGACAAAACATAATTTTTGGAGAATTAGAGCGAGACAGTCAATGGGGAGGGAATTAAAGGAGAAGCACCTGTCTAACCCAGATTGACACACATCATCCTGCTTTATATTTTCTTTGTTTTGCTCGTCAAGTTCCTGTTATATTCACCCAAATACTGTTAAATCTGCATTATGATCCTCAAACAGGAAGCTGAGTTTAGAAATATAGATTCTCTATATAGAACTTCAGTCCCTCCCTCTCTCTCTCTCTCTCTCTCTCTCTCTCTCTCTCTCACACACACTCATGCACACACACACAGAAAAACAGATGTGCCAGCTGCCCTTGCCGGTCATTAACGTTTCTATTTGAGAGAAACTCTGGTAAAACCCTCCATCTCGAGCTTCTGCTCACCCACGCAAAACTTTACTGCATCCTGAATTATTCTGTTTCACATTATGCAGCAGTGCATGTCAGCTACACTGCAGAGGTGAGACAGAGAGACACTGAGAGTGATAGAGAGAGACACACAGAATAAGATCGTCTTTGCTGTTGTCTCTTGTTGTTGTTCATAATTTCATGTTAAAAGTCCACCCTTACATTCATATATAATTTATAATAATAAGGATAATTTTATCCTTTAACTAGCATTTTTTAACTAGCATATTTTTGTAATAATGCTTTGGCAATATTGTATGTAAAACAACATGCCAGTAATGTACTTTGAATTAAAATTAAGAAAGAGATGGAGAGAGAGACAGGGACACACACACACACACACACACACACAGAAAGAGAGAGCTATTTTCCTAAAAGTCGAGTCTGCTAATGCTATTGTCTTCATTATTTACAGACTTAGAAAGCAAATTAACATTTTATGATAAATCACAGAATAGGATAGTGGAGAAGTTTTTTAATCAATTCCAGTGATCTAACCACCATAGACATTGAAAACATATTTTCAGAAAAGTGGTTTACCAATATGGGTTTTTTTAATGACCAATTATGCCCAAATTTATATCAAATATTTAGTTACATTACACCTGACTTGAGAATTATTATGTTGTTCACACCTGTGACGATCGTTTAGCACTCACTACAGCATAGTGTGATAGTTTATGAATCCTGAAAGAAGAAAACATCTCCACTCAGAAGTCAAGCACAGTTCTGTTTGTGTGCACAGACCATGACTGGGAGCTCAGAGGGAAACAGGCTTTATTGAGGTTGAGTGATGCGTGCCGCTGGACTCGTTTGCTCTCCTGTGGTGGTCAGTGCTAATGATTGGTGGTCTCAGAGTGAAGAAGAGCGCTTGCCTGCCCCATGTGCTGCATCTCATTCTGATAAATGACCCTTAACCCCCCTTCACTGGCCTTTTTAACAGGGTTTCCAGCCCCTCCTGAAAATAAAAAAAGCAAACAAATGATAGAAATTGGAGCAAAAAGAAAGTCTCAGAAGACAGACAACACAGGAGAACACAGACCACACAGACAGATTTCTGTACAAACACTTGCAAAGCACCGCATGAGTTTTCCTACCAAATGTGGCCCACCGATCTGGGCAGAAACATCTGAACTGAAGCATTAATCTTTACAATCTCCTAATTAATTAATCTCTACAAACATATAATCAAGTCCAATATGATCTCTATATGACAAATATACCACAGAAGTGATTTGTGACTCTCTACATAGCATACAGTGATGTCTAAACGTACCATGAGTGAAAATCCTTTTATTTTATTTTGAAGCAATTTTTCCATTAAAAAATTAAGCAAAAACACATGAAGTAATATACGATGACAGTCTCACTCTGAAAACTTAACATGACAGCAGCACATAGGAACCTCTCTGAAGTGACATACTGTAATATACTGTACACTGAGGTAAACATTCTGTGCATTCCCTGGGATTCAAACTTAAGAGCCTGGGGTTGCGAGCACCATGCCCTAGCTGTTGAGCTACAGGAACATGTCATCATGTAATCACACACATAAACCAAAACACACGCACACATACACACACTCACATCATCCTTAATTTTTCTAATATGCAAAAACACAATGGATCAGTGAGTCAGAAATCAGGCAGAGATAAACACTGATAATGATGATCATTTATTCTGCGTTCGTTCCTCAGACTCCAGCGCCTTAAACACGCTCATGACACACACGTTGCATTCATGTGAGCTGTGACTGCTGACAATGAGGCAGTCCTTTACTGTCGGGAAGTCAGGTGGGTGTTTAATAAAAGATAAGAGAATCCAGGCCAAATCTTTCCAAACACAGCACTACTGAAATTCAACACCTGAATAATTCAGTTTTGTACAAAAGGCAGAGTCTAAAGGCAGAACTCTGAATGTCAGAAACACTAATGTCTAGAGAACTGGGTGGCCAGATACAATTCCATAACAGCCAATGAGATGTACAGAAACATGCAGATAATAAATGAAAGTTTTCATATGATGGATTCTTGAATGTTATTGTCTGTTCTACCCAATTTTATGATGTTTCTGTTTAAACAGAGTAATGAGCGTCAGAGATGTCAGTCTACTACAGTGAAGAACTGAGAACCATTCATCAGCAGAACTTTCCTAACAAATCACCCCAGACAGTCACAGCCAAATAACCTGAAGAACCTTCAAGGAAATATGACAGAAACTAAAATGTTACTGCATATTCTTCATTTGTGATCTTTCTGAGTGATAACTGGTACATCTGGCTTCCACTTTATTAAATGGTAAATAAAGCTAAAGATTTTGCAGCAAATGCAAAAACTCACATAAAAGCAATAATATAAAGCCACCAGACAATCATGCCTTCAGATGTTTAGACAATCAGACCTTCAGACCCGTCTGCAGCTACAGGAAACAGAAGCAGTTTAAATTTTCACACCTTTAAGGGAAAAACCAACAGCAACAATCTCATAATGCTGAGACAGAACATCAACTCTAAGGCTGCATTCAGAACTGTGTGTTAATGTGTCACTCTTGCTGTTTCTGCAGTAGGCTATATAGCATGTAGTGGGCGAGAGACCTTAAACATGACTGTGAAGGTGAATCTCTGTATTGATCTGCAGTGAAGCTCCTACAGTTTGCAGCTGATCCCGTAATAAATCCAAGATATCTGTCCAAATGCTGTTGGATTGTGCAAGAAAGAGGTTTGATCTCACACTTGCGCATGTTCTGCGCATCATACCATCCTGAATCAGTAAAGACAATAATTCAAAAAACGCCATACAAATTTTTTTCTAATCTTTTACATTTTTCCACAACTGATTCTGTGTAGTTTTCATACCTCATATTATGGAGGTAAAACTGTCTGGACTACAGTCAGTGACTTCATTTTCTAATCAGGACACAGCTCAGATGACAAGCTACAAATGCTAGCAGGTTAACAAACGTCTGGAGGCTGAAAATTATGATGAAAATTATAATTGTTATAATTAATAATTATAATTCTATTGTCAGCCTGATCCATCGATGACCAAAGCACCAGAGTTACCAGCACTTGCCTCTTAAAAACAGAGAATCATATAGAGTGTGACAATAGTAGATTTATTTAGAACGATGTCCTCATAATAGAGAGAATGTGTTTGGAAGACCTGCATGTAGGCTGAGAAATAGACCTGAGACCAGATTAAAGGCTGATGAGAGACCGAGAGAGAGAGAGAGAGAGAGAGAAAGAGAACTGAAAATAAAAAAAATGAAGATCATTCACTGGTTATTTTCATTTTGCGGTTTGGTTCACTGTACATTAATCTTAATGTTTGATTCATAAAGTAACATCTTGAGTGAAGCTGAAAGGGCATTTGACTGTAAACACAGTCTTAAAAGACAACACACACAAACAAACACATACATCTTCTGAGAGATAAACATCTTTTGACACGTTCCTTTCTGGATGACTGTCAAATCCATATAGACATAAGCACAGCTCAACTCTGGAAATTGAATTCCTTCACCAGCAGGAAGGAGTTTCCACAAAACCAAACATCATTCACAACCATTAGACACAGGTACAGTCACAAAGCAGAGCATTCAACACACAGAGTCCTGCCTAAAAGTTTTTGACTTCCCCACCACAGAATCTGCCAATCTGTATCCAGCCTTATCAGAGGGAAACTGTCAGGGCCCTCTAAGTACTCAAAGAGGACCTAAAGTTTGGTCAAAACAAAACTTAAAACATTAAAATATTATTTCAATAAAAAGTAACAGAAGGGTTAAATAAAGGAGATGCGTTTTTAGGGTACTGCCACCTAACACTTTAAGCACTTTCTGCAATTAGTGGTACAGTTAGAAAGATGACACTAAAATTGACCAATCATATTGTTTCTCTAAATGGGTGGGTTTTGTTTTTACACCCTAACCCTAACTTAATGAGTTCTGCTCTCTGTGGGACCTTCAAGAAGGAAACCACAGGTAATAGTGGCGTTGTTTCTAATTTAATAGCAGGGCTTTTTCAAGATTAACTTTTAATACAAATGTGTAGTTAATTAGCTAAAGAAATTCATTTTTCACTTAGCCGCTCGTTTTCTAAATAATTTGATCATCAAAAGGTAAATTGTTTCAGATTAAATAGGCCATCCTACCAGCTGATTTGATTCTGGCTGAACCTGCCACAGTTTTGTATAAGTTACACACTCTTTGGAAAAGGTTTTATGTGGTAGGAGAGTGTGGGTTTGCAAACAAAGAAACTCCAGATAACTGTCACTGCAGACAGAATGTGCTGTTTGAAATAAACACATGAAATGAATTTGATGCATTAACATTTACTTCAGGTGAAAAAAGAGGTAGAAATGGATGCTTTTTATTTTTAGATATTTTCCAGACTTGACGTTTCTAGCTTAAAAAGCACAGAGCTTCAACTGAATTTCAATTTGTATGTATTCACAGAGGAAACAAGGTTTTTAAAAGTTAATTCAGATTTATCAAATTTATCAAATGGTTGAACAGTGAGGACAGAATATGTACATTTCTTATTTGTCAAGCATTTGTGATACTCATAAGGTTATTATGATAAAACAGATGAAGAAATGTCATTTTTTTACCACCAAATCTTCAACTGTACAGACCAACAAAACATAAAACATTTAACTACAGGCCTCTGAGCCACTGCAGCACTAACACACAGATTCATTCCACACATTTCATGTGGTGTAAGAATTAAGATATAATTCACTCCTTTCACTTTTCCTGACTGTGAATAACACATATGTATTTTCAAATCTAAGATTTGTACATACAAATTATATTTGTACATTACTGTGTGTGTGTGTGTGTGTGTGTGTTAACTTTCATATTCGTTATGTCATACACATTTAGCCAATTGCAGTCAATCATATTTTAATGATTTCATTCAGTCTGATCAGCAGTTTAAATGATAGTTTAATAATAATCCATCAACCTGTTTCATCTGCACTAATATTCCTCTTTCTGCTGCTAATGTAAGTCAGTTTTATACATACAACACCACGATTCATTTGACTGATTTTACAGCGCGTGGTTGGTCAGTATCACTGTCATCATCAGACTGTATTAGAATCATCCTGGCAAATTAAAAATAAATGTGACTCATGAAGAACACATTTGACTAATACGAAATACATCTTACCCAATGTATTGATCCTGATGAGTGAAGACCATGAATGAAGTGACGAGGAAACGGATGAATTGGGAGAAAAAATTCCGTTTTGCCAGGTTTATTTTTCATGGAAGCTAATAAATCCTTTTCATGATCGCGTTCATTCTGAAACTGAGGAGAAACAATATCGATGAGGAGGAGAACGCGAGGATGAAGCATCAATTCAGTGTGTATTTCTGTTCATCTTCACATGATCAGTGATCAGATCCTGGATCACCATCAACACAGCGGCGGGTTACTGAACATCCTACAGCCCGTCCATCCAGCGAACAGACGAACAAACACGCCAGTGAATGCAGCTCATGACGGGACGCTCATGTACGCTGCGTCCTTCCTCCTACAGACAGAGAGAGAGAGAGAGAGAGACTGCAGACGCGCACTGCCGCCCAATGGAGAAGATCTGATTCCATCAGCCACAATGCAGGTGAGAAACAAGCACACGCGTTCACTTATCTTTCTCTTTCTAAATGGGGTCATTTAGAAAACAACCTTACTAAAAAAGAACCTTATTATATTTTTATAGTGTTTTTACAAATTAGGATGTCCCCAACAGGAGGTTTTGCTCAGATTTGGTGGGCTTTGCTGACTTTTGGTTACAAATCGGTTTACCCCAATATATGGTTAAGTAACTGACACACACACACACCGCTGCGTGTGTATTCAGTGTTTTGTTACAGCACTCAAACTTTTCTGAAAGGTTTCTGGCTGTTGGTGGTTGTGAATGGTCATTCTGTTTGGTGGAGTCTGACGTTCTCAGTGTGTGTGTGGAATGAATGGCCCGTTTGATTTCTCAGGACAGCACTGGCCCGTCATCGCAGTGGCCCCTGTGGACCCTCTGTGAGGGGAATTTCGATGAAGGGTTTCAGCATAAAAGACCCTCTGAAAGAAAGAGACGCCCTCTGTGTTTAATAGATAAATGCAATAAGTCCTTGATAAATGCAAACGTGAGGCAAACATGGCTTTGATTTTACAGAATCAGAGTGACATTAGACCTGACCAGACATGACCACTTTTCAAGAGGCTTTGCGAAGTCAACAGTAAAAACTGGCAGAACTTTATAAAAAAGGTAAAAATATATAAATAAATAAATTCAGGTAAAAATCTATTTCAATTTCAATTCAGACAAATTTGCAAACATGTAAAAACAATAAAGCACAGACCACACTGGTGAGTGAATGAATTTCAGTATGAATTAATTCATGTCCGCAGTATTCTGATGTACAACATCATTAAACATCAGACATCTTTGTTTTAATTCACACTACAAGCTCCTCGTCTGGAGGGTTGTGGTGTAAGCTTGACCCAGATTCTACAAAAACAGCCCTTCTAGAAACGCCTGCAGGTACAACTATTTTCTTCTGAGGCCACACTGCAAATGAGAACTAAATCCACACTGATATGCAGACAGAATGTTTTTCTACATGTCAAGTAAGCCAGGAACCTCTATCACATATGATGTCACTACTATGCGTCCTGCTAGTATGAATGACATATATGCACACGTGACATGCCACAACATGCCCCCAGAATATGAAAATACATTTACAGATCAATCATTCTTTACTCCTTATGCAAGATCTCTACGTCATATATAAATGAAGATAAAGGTAAAATGCCAGAAAATTATACAGTCAGGGGACCCATAATTCCAATTCATAAATCCTTTAATTAATAAAAAAACCCAAAACAAGTAAAAGACATAACAGTACTTTGTTTGTTATGAATGTAACAACAGAATGTAAAGAACCCAAACTTTCAATAAACAGAAGCAGCAACTGGCTGAACATCAGACTCGGTTTCCATGACAACAGTGAAGAATCACCTCATCTTTAACTTTTCAACAGCACTTGTTTCAAAAAGCTTAACTTTAAATGGCTTCACTTTTTAAACTCATAGTTAAACTTCTGTTTTTATCACACTTTTGAAATTTAAATGGATTAATTCACAGTCTAAATGGAATCTGTCCTATACACAGACATAGTTTTAAAAAAATCTCATTTAAATTACAATAATAATTGAACTGCGTCCCAACGATTAACTGTGAAATAATGATTCTCTTTCAAGTTCCATTATGCACTTTGATCATAGCTGTTGAGTTTTTGTATGACATTGAATAATTTCAGCACTCAGAAAAATGCCTCTTTTATAAACTACAGCATATGACACAAAACAAATGCATATTTGAAATGTATATTTATAAGAAGGTCATTGTGAAATATAATTCAGTTCTTATCCGACGTCTAATAACACTTGTTTGTTTTCCATCTACATGATCAGATAAATGGCACATGAAGCAGCAAACTTACCTAACATGGGTCACTGAACGTACTGTAGTTAAGTGCCAAACCTGCATCTCACCTGCAACACAGTTTAACCAGGAATGAACTAAACTAAAGCTGCATGGGCAGTATTTTAATTCATTCATTATTAGGGCTTATTACAGAAAGACAACACGCAAATACAGATGCTGTTTTGATTGACATATTTGATGGTTCCAATAAGATTTCACAAATTTTACCAGAATTCAATAAATCAACAATATCAGTTGTGATTATAAAGGGTAGCAGTTTAAATGTAAAAGCACTTTAATATCACATGAATGTAATATCACTTTAAGAGTTTCCGTGTAAAGCACATTCAGTGTTAAAGGGTTAACCCTAACCCAGTGTAAAGAAACCCACCAAATAAAACAGCTGCTCAGCCAATCATTAAAGCTGAAGGAACCGATCGGAACAATCCTGCAGCTCCCTTAACAACCTCAGAGACAAATGCAGCATAAACTGATCTTCACGTGAGTTTAACTTGCTTCTTACTGTTTCTCTTGAATTATTTTCTTGGTTTCTCTCTATCTGTGGAACTGCTGCATGAGCTAATTTTCGTGCAAAATAACAGCAAGAATAAACAAAGTATCATTTTGTTAACAGTGGTATTTCAGGAGTATGTGGGCTTCGTCAGCACAGGTGTTGATGATCCCCCTACAATTACTGAACTCAGCTGGGTGACTGTTCGGACATTTCACACTCCGGCAGAAACGTGATACATACTCACACAATATGTACAGACTTCCGCACAAATACACACACACAAAACCTGTACAGACTTCTGCACAAAAACACACACACACACATGCCAACCACACACGGAACATGTACAGATTTTTTCACAAAGGAACACACATTCTAATCAAACACACACTTCTACACAACACACACAGTCTCAATTGCAAACCTGCACCTCACATAATGTGCACACACAAACACACTCATTGGTCTCTCTCTCTCTCTGTAAGTGTGCTGTAAGAATCGTTTGACCTCACACAGATGGCATTGTGACATACGCATATAAAATCATCTGTTCAACTAGAGAAATATGCAGATTCAGTGTCACATTATTCACTGTATTAGAACAGAGTGTATTTTATTCACAGTTAACAGGAACACAAACTCTGAGGCACATGAATATGTTTCTTGCACACTTTCAAGGACACGTTGAGGTCAGAAGCATCAAAGAGTGGCAGCATAAAGTAGATCTCACAGAAAATGTGAAAACATGGTTCACCCTCCACATCATCACCGCGTGTGGACACTTCATGAATCAGAACATGACGCAGGCAAGATTCGATCTGTGAGCTCAACAGTCTTTGTGTGTCATAAGGATTTCCCGACTGTCTACAGCAGGATACAAGAGCTCATATTAAAAGTGTAATAACTACGTGAATGAGATATCAATTTGTCTCGTGTAAGGTAAAAAACATGCAACAAAAATCAACAAAAAATTGTGGTGGATTTTTTCTCTGTCAGATTCTGAGGAGAAATAAAGAGACAGTCGAGTCACAGATGGTCTGATTCTGTGCTGCTCCCTGATTTATGAGGCAAGAATGGGGTAAACAACAACAGTTTACTGTAGTAATGTAGAACTAGTGAACAGGTTTGTCTGTAAGGATTATGATGGAGACTTGTTGCTCTGTTGGCACACGCCTCACAAAAAACCATTAGTGGATACTCTGAGCCAATCAAAGACGAGCAGGCAACCAGATAGGATAAACGAAACGTCTACTCACAGATGTGTTGTGCAGTTTGAGAAATCTAATACAGAGGACACTGCTTTAGTCTCTCAGCAAATCCTGTGCTGAACTTTGCCTTGATTACTGAGTCTTACTATTGCCTTCTGGAACGGTATTCAAAATAGAGTTTTTTCACAACCTGCGACTGCACAACCATCCCTGAAGTCATCTTTATCACTTGTTATCACTAGTAACCCAGCTTTAGTGTCTCTGTTATTAGCCTACTACATGGCATGAGAGACACGGTGGGCGGGGCTTAAGAGTTACTACAGTTTTAATACAAGGTGCAGATCTGGTCTTCGCTTTACTATGATGTCATGTTCACACACTTCAAAACAAGTCATATTCTGATGTTTCAATAAAAGCTGTTTCTGGAACAAGGAGTTCTGAAATTTAGAGAATATTTTTAAAGTTTAAATAGCTGTCAAAAGTAATGTCAAAAGATCAAGAAATATTTGAGTTCTCAGTTCATGACTTCAATAAAACTTCAAATGCACCTACGATAAAAATTTAAGTTGTCATTTCATTATCAATCTGTTCTGTCAGTTTTATGAGACCTTGTCAAAAGATCATCTGAAGACTAGTAAATATAAAACCAGTTAATATAAAACCAGCAACATCTATGAGGGTAATAATCTAGTGGCCATATAAAAAAAACTAATGGGCTCCATCAGGTTGGCATGAATAATGGAATCAAAGGAGGGTTTCTAGTTTACAGAGGTTAAACTAGGTAAAAAACTAGTTTTTTTACTTCTAGTTTTTCCCTAGTTAACTGCACCATTCTGTAGACACAAAGAGTGTCCATTCCTTACAGCTCCAAAGTAATTAGTCACATGACATTAACGAAAACAAATTAGATTATCAAATATCTAGCACCTTAGCTGCCTGTACACTCAAACCTCAACTCCTACATACCCTTGACACAAGGGTCATGAGCTGAAAGATACAAAACCCACTGAAACATCAGCTATCAGACATCAGTACTGATCTCTCTTCATAAACACTTTCCGGAATCACAGTCCATATATCTTGTTCCTGATATTCCAAACCTTCTGATGCCAAAAAATTGTGTGAGAAACAGACCATAATGTAATATGAAAATTAGTCTCTGCTCTTTTCAAATCAAATATGAAGCAACAGGTCTTGAGAAAGGGAGTTTAAACTTGAATCATTGACTGAAACCTTTTCTCAGACTAGAAACTTTAGAAACATCACAAATTCAGTTACTGATATTATTTACCGTAACATTGTAAACATCATAACAGGAACTTACAAGGACAGGTGAAATACCATTAAGGGGAATGGTCTGACAGAGGCCACCTGTCTCAGCCTGCATCTGCTCTCTGGACGGCATCAGGTCAGTCGTGGAATATCATCACACAAACAGAGAAACAACTCTCTCTCTTAAAACTAAAGTTTAAGAGAGAGAAGCAGATCACTGCAGGGAAAGGACAGATATAGAGTATGAATGCTAATGGTGATAATCACATAGTACTCAGCAGAAAGTAAGGACTGCTGTTCCACACCAGTGCAGGGTTTGCAAGGAGAAAGTTAAAGCAAGTTTGAAGGTGAAGAACAAATTGTGGCAGGGACTATGGGCTCATTCAGAGAAACATTGTAACTATAGACATCAAAAAGTGCACAAGCCTTCAGTCTGTTACATTCTGTGTCTTGTAGTTAGAGATGGAGTAACACTCTGTTTATTCTTTCTTTAAAGGATCGATAAGTTACAGATAATTATCCTGTCAAGAGCTGTATATCATCTATAAAAAAAAAATGCACAAGTTCCTGTATGTGTTAACCACCCAAAAGTTGTTTATAATGAAACATTTTAGATCGGTTTTCAGAGCCTTTCATGAGTTCTATTAATCAATGTTAAATACATACAAGTGAATGAATGTTCGTAAATATTCTCCTTCGGTCTCAATGGAGGGTGTCATTATGGCAAGTGACTTTTTGTAGGATGTGTCACACTTCTGTTTAGTATTTGTTATCAGCTAAAGAGCATTACTGATGATGGCGAATAGGGCCGGCTCTGAAAAAATCTGTGCTATTAAAGGCTATCACAACAGCTACAGTAAGCTTAAAAAACTTCAATATGAGCGCCTTAAAAAAAATATTTATTTTTTTATTTTTTTCTATATTAAAACTCTCTACATATTACATCACCATTTACATATAAAAGACATTTTCAGGGCTAAGTGGTTTTATTATAATTTAAATTGTATTATTTGGTTAAGTAAATACAACTGGAATGTTACTTTCTTTACATTGTATCACGCAGTGCACACACACACAATAGTTAAATGTATGTTCTATATTTTTAGCCACAATAGCAGTGTAGCTCTGTTTCTATATACATACACCCACAACATGATGTTCTCTACTGCTTCTTTAAGACCATTTGTCGTAAACAAAAAGTGCTACTAATAATATATCATGTAATGTATCATGTATCATGTAATGAATTCATGTAAAAATCGATTGACAGCGCTAGTAAATATATGTAAATAAAGCAGAAATCAATGCACAGCTACAGTACTGTCTTTAATGTCCATGTATGGTGAGCAGCATCCCTCCATCTTCCCATCGCCTCACTATTGGCTGGTACCTACTTCAGTCAAAGATTGGGCCATATTCTGAGCTCCAAGCCCTGGACAAAATATCCATTTGTTATCATAATTGATTACATGTTGGTGTGAACTTGGGAAGTATATTATATATCACATTTTATTGGGAGAAACAACAGAGCAGTTTCCTCTTAGCTGTATGAATGTTAACATCTTGCAGTGTGTGTGTGTCTGTGTGGAGTGCTGAATTCATCCACAGTCAGGCTCACGAGATACATGAAGAAAAGTCAGAGTTTCAGTGAATATAATTAAAACTTTCACTGATGGCAATTAAAGGAGAAATGATGTAAAAGAAGCTTTTTTAAGTTTGGCATCTGAGGAGAACTGAGAGAATTTGTTGCTCTACAATGAATAATTCAACTTCTTGCCTCCAGATTAAAACAGCTTTGCTATAACTCCTGTGAGACGTATGTGGAAGCTGCAGCTATTCTGACTGCGAACTTTCCCATATGATAAATACTGTAACTAGAGCACATTAAAATATTAAAATACACTCTAAACAGTGTAGAAGAAGTAGATGAACTCTATCCACCATCGTGTGAAATGTTTTTGTAAACGTGTTCCTGTAGCTCGGCTGGTAGAGCATGGCTTTAGCAGCACAAAGGTCATGGGTCCTAATTCCCAGGTAACACATGTACTGATGAAATGTATACAATAAATTCAACAGTGTCCCTTTGGATAAAAGTGTCTGCAAAAGTAGAAATCTGGTCAAATAAAAGTATCAAACTAATGTGTGTGTGACTGCTGAAAGAGTCTGTCATTGACTTCACAAGCGGAGCTACGTTGTGTCGTAGAAATGTTAACGTCTGTCAGCTTACCACAAAATTCACTTCTCCATTCTCTCCTCACTGTAAGGTGTCAGTAAAAAACCATCAATGAGACTGACATCATCAAAATATTAGTTTGAAAGAACTTTAATGAGCTATTAGCAGATGTGAACTAACTGTGGAGCTCATTTAGACAATATAAACGCAGAACGCAACACCTTTAAGATCTGAGCTAATTAACAATGAAACGGTGAGACTAAAATTCAATTGAAAAGAATGCCTGCAGTTCTTCACTGCAGCGCTCTGTCCTCGTATAGCCCTTCCTCCCTCCCTCACTTACACGCCTGTTTCGGCAGGTTGGTTTGTGCATGGCTGGCAGTGCGGCTGCAGGATTTTCAACACGCCGGACCACTTGAGCCATGTGTACATGTGTGATCTGCATGCGAGCCATCTTCTCCCATCATCCAACAAATCAGCTCCATCTTCCCACCAGCAGTCAGACAGCTCAGATGAATCCTCAGCGATCAATGAAGCGCTCTCAATGCATTCACAGATATGTGTTGCGCCCGCAGGGCAACAACACTGCCGTCATGTGGAGGAAGTTTTGCTTGGAGTTAAAACCTGATTTGTCAACATTTTCGTCTGAATTATTAAAACTTCTGATTTGAAGATGCATTTATTTTTAATGTTGAATTAAAGCGCCATGCGTTTAAAGAAACCACTCGACAAATACACTGCTGGTAAATAACATTTAACATTAAACAACATTAAATCACAAAAAACACATAGCCTAGTTTACATAGAAAGGAGGCATATTTTTCAGCATTTAAATACTTATTAAGCAACAAAGAATGCATCTGTTTAAACTGAGCAAATTAAGACAGGATTAAAACAGGACTGGATTCATTAAACAGCTGCATTATTTTTGCTTACTTTATTTCAAAGCAAAGCAAAATGCAGCTATTTAGTGAATCCAGTCTTGTGTCTCTGGCCATAGACAAAGTAAAGAATACCTTTCCTTATTAGTGAGCACAGAACACAAAACAAACTCATGACCTTAAGACTTCTGGGGGTTTAAATTGTTGTCATGTGAGAGTGTAAAGCTATACTGTTAATGTAGATAGCAATTGCTCAGATCTTTTGTTTTTAAAAGGATATGATGAGAAATTGCAGATTTTAGTATCTTGGGAGCTTTGACCTCAGTCTGTGATCTCTTCTAAAACTCTCCAGGAGACACATGAGGTCTTTTTCCTGTGACAAACATCTAAGAATTTGGGAAATATTTGCATTTTTTGCTGCTTATGAGAAACATATAAGATCCTTGTTTGTTTGTTAGTTGACATCTCCATGTTATTTAGCATGAGTCCAGTGTCTTTAGCTCTAACTGCCACAATAGCTTCTCATAGACAAGCTTTACAAACCCAAAACATCCAGCTGAGAAACTGAGACAGAAAAACAAAACCTGTGAGGGGAAACATGAAGGTGACGCTTTTAAAAAGAGTACCAGCAGATAAAATAAAGCAGATGGGAGCAGATGAGTCTACGACTATCTGAAGGTCACTACAGCATGAGAACCCAAAGAATCAATCACATGCAAATGTATTTAACATCTGTGAGGCGAAATGTCATATTCTTATATGGTTGCGTTAAAACAGAAAGCAGGCAAAGAATGAAGGACAGATGCAGCCCTGAGCTGCAACACCCAAGAGCTTCATCAGCGTTTGGAACTAAATAACTTAATGCATTTCAAAAGCAACAGATTGTTTTAGTCAACGGCGTGTTTTTGTCCTGAGGCAAGATGTCACTTTAGCAGCAATAAACATGAACCTTCAGGACGTCTGATTCGCACCAATGATCTGAAAAAAAAATCAATGAACTCCAGACTAATGTTAAAATTCTAGAAGTGTCGGCTTTTTGTTTAAAGTAAAAGGCACTTCATATTTAAGTAAAAGTTCTGAATTCATAGTAATCCAAAATTGCAATAACCAACTGACCTGCAAACTTTCATCATAGAAAATGAATTTCATTTAACATGGATTTTTACACTAAAATACAGGTACCAGCCCCTCAAAGTCCTTCCCGTAACGAAGTCTGAACAATAATGTATATATATTTTAAACTATAAAGGCCTACAGAATTGGACATTTCTATATGTAATTATATTTCTCAACCTTCTAAGTATATTAGATATGGAAGTGGTAAGTTTTTACATATACTTTAAGCAATTAATGTTGAACAAATATAGAAAAATAAAAATAATAACCCTAATTTTTATATCTATTATTTACACTTATAAAATATACTTTTAAAAATGTTCACATGGTCTGTATGGGAATGCTTATGTCTTTGACTTTCTCCCTGTGTCCTCACCTTATACACAATGTTCTCAGCCAGAGAATGCATAAATGTCAGGTGGTGTCGCCTCAAATCAAACACTGTATGTCTACTGTATGTACGCTGTGTATGTGTGTCAGTTTTACCTTCATTGATGTGCATCATGATGATGTCTTACAAACTTCTGACGTCACAGCAAATTTTAAACCAGATGCAGTTCTGCTGCGGTTCGGCTTTGGATTGGCTGCATATCAGCTGCAGTTCTGCTGCGGTTCGGCTTTGGATTGGCTGCATATCAGCTGCAGTTCTGCTGCGGTTCGGCTTTGCTGCAGATGAGCTGCAGTTCTGCTGTGGTTTAGCTGTGGTTTTGCTGTAGATCAGCTGCGGTTCTGCTGCGGTTTTGCTGTGGATCAGCTGCAGTTCTGCGGCGGTCCTTCCTGCCTGTTAAGTTTCCTGTTAAGGGAAAATATGTTGCCTTATTAAGGTTTTGGCTTCTTTTCTTTGATGATTTACCATCATTATGAAAATTAGCTAAATAAATTCAACAGCCCAACAGAACAATAGTTAGGGTGCTCACCTCACAGAATATATGATGATATATATAATATATGATCTTAGGAAATATAATAAATGTTCTGTTTTTCTACTGCAGGACATACATTTACTGCAGTCCTAAATTAAAGCAAACATTCCTGCAGCTGCACGCTCGACCAACAGACGTTTTAATACACTGTTTTAATCACATTTCATGAGACATGTGGACATGGATATCAGCGAGACTAGAAAAGGTCTCGCTGGTTCAAAATCGCCTCATTTGCACTTCAGAACACTTTCACAGTAATTAAGGAGAAAGATGACGAGTGACTTTGTCAAGTGCATCTGATAACAGCGTTTATAATTCCACAGCACAACTAAATGATGATGGAAACGAGCTGGATAGCAGTTCAGCTCAAATCCAGGAGTGTCTTGTGTTAAGTAAGGCTTTTGTATTCTCAGTGTTTGTAACTCTGTGGCTTCCTAATGTTTCATTGATCTTAATTTATGATTAGTGACATTTATCATTGACTAAACACTGATGAAAACTGCTGCGTCTAGAAATAAAGACATTTAGTGTCTCTCAAAACCAAAGCCAACACAGACTACAGTCAGTAATGTCATATTTAAGCATTACTCAAACCAGGTACTTCTTCTTACATGAAGTTTAAATGCAGCATTTGTGAATTTAGCACAGATAAGTGTGTTTTTGTTTTCTTTCATTTGTTTGTTACTTTTCTAACATTAATTGTGTATGGAAATAGAGATGGATATGGTTACCACATGCATGGCAAGGTGTGAATACATTTTTACTTATAATTACTAATCAAAATGACACAGAAGTGTTTAATACTGAGATTAAATTTAATCACAGTACATTAATTATTGAATAAATAATGAGTTTCCAATCTATTCCAGAACTGTGTAATTAAAGTGAATTAATTATTATATTAATAGATTTTTTTGATTAATTCTAAAATTTAGTAAAGGCATCATTGGTTAATACATAGAGAAAAAGAATATGGCATCATATGACCTGTGAAGGGTAAACCGTGTGATGGTCATTTACATTAAGATATAAAAGGTCAAATAAAGTCATTTAAAATTATATAGATAATTTCATGTACAATTAATCTTATTAAATCACATTAAGTGATAATGTGTTCAAGTGTTTGAAACTAAAATATCATATTTCCAGTGTTGTTTTAGTTTGGTCTGCAGACAAAACTACTGAATGCTTTACATTCATCATTGATGGAAGAGGAAGATTAGAAAAGAACAGCTTCAATCACACAAAGTGTATTGAGGTCACCGCAATATATTTTTCTTTAAAAACAAACGCAGAAAAGCAGTAATGACTGACTCCAAATGATATTCATACACTTCTGCAAAACAGTCATTTTTTAAATTGTACTTTTCCACTGTTTTTTTTTGGTAAGTTAACAATTAATTACTTAAATAATTGACTTTGCACATTTAAAAAATATTTTAACATCTAAATGTGAACACATGCACACACATCATTTGAGATCAAGACTCCCGACTTGGGAAGGTTGAAAATCAGTCCAGTTTCCCGAAGTCTAATTAACTAATTCCAGGGAACTTTCCAGGGAATCATGAAGGTGAAACTGTGACAGCAGATCTTTTATGGCTCTTTAGTGAACAGGCTCACAGGCGCATTGTCCATCAGCTGCTGTTTACCCCACACACCCTCCAGTTGCCCATCCACTTCTCTTCCTATCTTTCAATAACACCCCAAAAATGAATGTCGGGTCAGGACCTTCCAAACATAAGGAAGGGGCGCGGATCTCATTACGGCTGGAGCCTCAGGGATATCAAAGCAATTTGGCTCGCCCTCTGTTCCAGAGAAGCAATTAAAATATGAACTGGAGTTGTAATGGTATTCATACATGTTGATATATATAGGAGGGGCGCCACGCATGAAATATTGAAAAGTTCCTGTGAAACTTTGGCAATGAGACCCAAGGCTACTGCAGCCAATTTAAGGAGCACAATGACTTCATCAGCCCTAAACAAATTTTCCTTAAGCAGGTGACAAACTGTATGAAATTTATGCTCCGTCACTCCATGGTCATGGTCAGGTGTCTGCTGGTAAATGAAGATGGATCAGATCCTCAGTCATGTTGAAACATATCTGTGTCACATACAGACCCTCATGGCTTTCTGACCTAAATCTACTTAGCAAGTTTCTCTCTGACTGTATTTCCCACAGGATGGATGTCTTAAGACATTTCAGCTCCACAGTTTTTCCTCTTGCTCCGTTAATGCATCCGATATCTGTGACAAACAAATAACATCCTTCTTTCATCAAAGTTCAAGCTGAATTTAACAGTATAAACATCTAAAGTGTAATTCAGTATATTGGTTGTTTGTTGAATAAGGTTCATGCTTAAAAACTGGGGGGTTGTTTTCTAAATGTAGAATGATGCAGATGCTGAATGTTTTTGGGTATAAAAAATGTGGCTGCATCGTATTGATTGAGAGCAATTTAATGCACTAGTAATGAACCTTGTGTGTCCTGCTTTAAATAGGTGCAGATGATGTCAGTGATACATACAGTCAGTCTGTTCAGCCTCCTCTACGTTTCTTTCTCTTTATCCTGGGAGCCAGTAAACATCGCACCCCTCACCTGATGTCAGATGTTCTCACCTCACACCTGTTCCTGTGTACGACCGGCTGTCCAAACAGGTGTCAGCAAACACCATGCGCATTAATGCACATAAAAGAGAACAAAGTTACAAATGCTCAAGTTTTTATCTGTATCTAAATTTCCTGTTATAAAACACAGTGTTTCACCTGTTATCTCAGCTGTGGTTGTGTTGAAGGTTTAAAGAGTTTTAGAAACACTTTTGCCCAGTGAGACATTAACATCATTCACATCAACGGTCTTTAATCTTTATATTCACAAAAACCTACATCTGTAAATATATATGTACATCTATATATAGCTGTACATACAGATACATATACATACATACATGTAGGCGTTTTTCTGATGCAGCAAGAAATGATCTCTGTGAAATCTGGATGATAAAATAACTTTGAACATCTTTATGCCCCACTAAAAACACAGTAAAATAGTGTAAAAAGGGTCCAGGTAAATATGTCGCTGCCTATTTAATGAATAACTCAGTTAATGGACCATAGACAAGATCACTGATGTCAGAAAATATATGCTAATGGCTTCAAAAGTCGCTGTGACTCTTTATTGCTCTCAGACAAACGGTCGTTTCTGTGTGTGTGAGAGAGAAAAGTGATATTAAACATGAACTGATACGCAGAATGTTATGTTTCAGCAAAAAAATAAACATTATAGAAGCGTAACTGATGTCTGTAAATCCTGCTTCTGTTAACCTGGTTCCTCAGAGGCCTCGAGATATGTACATATATATATAATGACAGGGAGGCCACTCACCGTTTCATTGAGCGTGTTTACATCGGAGAGCGGCTCAGTTCTGACGCGACGCAGCTCCGGTGAAATGACTCATGCGGAAGTAACGTGGGTTACGTACCGGCTCGTTGGGCACGCGCTACTAATTAGCGTCATACAAGTTATGAACTAAAATGTAGCAGAAATTGTGCTTTAATGACATACATAAATGTTATAAAATAAAACGTCAAAATGTTTGTGTGTTTTAATTTTTAAGTTATTAAAAATTGTGTGAGAGGCGTCTGCTATCCGTTGGAGCAGAGCAATAAGAGTCCAGAACTCACCTGAGTTGAACACATTTTGCCATGTTTAAAAATCACAAAGCAGAACTTACATCAGTTGTCTACTGATAAATTTGATTAAACGCTATTTAGTTCATAAAGAAATCTTTTGAATGAGACACATGCGATTACTGCTGTCGATTTCTCAGGAGAAACCCAAGACATCTGTAGGGATGTTCATTTCAAAGAGTAATAATTTTTGAATAATAATAATTCATTTTTAATACGCATCTCTTCGCTGCTCTAATCTTCCACTCAACACAGGTCATTAAAAGCTCATTTAAAATGACTATATGGAATAATTAATATTTTGTATGACCCTCTTTATTCTAAACTACTACAATGATCGTCGATTCTTTACTGAAAGAATGTCTTACATGGTAAATAAGATTCTTCTAAAATCTTAAAAGGTTTTTAATGTGAGATCTTCTTTAAATTGCAGTCAGATTAAACAAATAAAGTCAAAATCAATTGATTTTAAGGGATTTTGTGAATTATTAATACACGGAGTTAGACGGCTAGTTGTTAGAGAGTTGAACTTGTAACCAGAAGGTTGTCGATTCTCAACAACTGAGATGCCCTTGAACAAGACACCGTAGCCCAAGTGCTGCACACTGCTCCAGATGTGTGTTCGCAGTTTGCAGGGTGTGTTCACTCACTGCTTCAATGTGTGTGCACTAACTGAATGGATTAAATGCACAAATGGACAAATTCTGAGTATTCCACCACGTCACTTCATGTTACTGTCATCTAGTGGCTGATGATGGTACTGCAGACAGTTACACAGAAAACGTGTTTGTGCTCTTCTGCTGTGTCACGTGTGTTTTCAAATGTACTTTACTGAATGTTTGCATCTCAGTCTGAGCTGCAAGGAATGAACTTTATTCCAAGTTCATAGTAAAATATGAAAACAGTTTATAATTATGCTTTTTAACAAAAAAGTGGAGATGTTCACAGGTTGAGGAAACGAGAGGTTATCTGTGAGATAAAAAAAGTCAACAGGACGTTCCACTTTCTTTACAATCTTATTTCTTCTTCAACAGTCGCACAAATGAACAAAGGTCTTATTTCAGCTGATTAAAATGCAATAACTCTGTTTGCTCTCAGGGTCGCACAAGCACAGCTGCTCATGAATAAAGAGAGAATTAAAGATGCGTGAACTTATTATTTACAAGTTTAAAATTCTTTTCCTGCTTTTACAAGGTTATTGTTTGTTTGTGTTTTTCCACTTGGACAGACCTGTCATCACCAAGATGTGTTTGCCCTCCAGGTGGTCAGACACAAACACACACACACACACACACACACCTGTTTCCTCAGGAAGTGATGTGTAACTTTACACCTGAAAATGTTGAAGTTTCATCAGTTCTCAAACTTTTGCACTATGAACTTTGCCCACAAACTCACTCACACACACACACACACACACACACACAAAGTTGTAAGCACCTGACATGAGACAACATGCATTTACCTCACATTTACATTAAGGTAAAAAGAGTATAATAAGGGTTTATTCATACTGGGCACAGCTGCCTTGTACCTGTTTACATTAATGTTACATTAATACACTCACAGCATATTTTGTGTAGTTTTTGTATAGTTCTGTGAATAACTTTTGTATATGTTTAGCTTAGATTGTTCTTTGGTGTATATTACATCCACCTGTTGTTGTTCTGCTTGTACCAGCTTTATGGTGTTGTGTCTGTACTTACCATGTGCATTGAGCTCAGAGAAACACAATCTCGTTCTGCTGTACACAATTTGTTGTATGGTTGGAAAAACAAGTAACACTTTAACTTGACTTTGACGTAACTTCTGCTCCAGGTCTTTCTGTAAGATCTACAAATCTGGTGTTAGAGAGCTGGATGCCATGTGAACAGATAGGGATGATGCGGTCACATTTAATAACATCCCAGCACAGTTCTATTAATAACAGCACTCAGTCAATAGTGTGCAATAAAAACATGCAGCACAAGGTGCATTTATATATAGTCAGACTGTAATCAATTTAAGCCCAATCCCAATAAAAATGCTTAAAATAAACACCCAATCTGAACAATTTATTATTTTTATTTTATTTACTTTTTTTTGCAATAGACAGCCCACTAACTACAATCAGCTTGCAAGGTATACATCACATCCCAGCCTGGAGCGTCTTCAGTGAGCATTCTGGTTGGAATATTGAGGAGACAGAAGAAGACTAAGTTAACATTTAGTTAACTGAAACATAACTTAAAAAATGAAACTAAAACTAAAAATGTATATAAAAACAAACTTAGACAACTACGTGCTGATTCATAAGTATCTAAAATAAAGTAAGAAATGATTATTTTTTTATTCTTCTCAGATCTCAGATTAACAGGGAACAGTTTACTGTAAGCAATATACAATGTTGTTCCCAGCCAAGTCATTTACTGAAATAGTAAGAAAAATAACAGCTAAAAATAAAAAAACAGAGAAGAAAATGTTGAATGTTGAAAGTCAGAAGTATTCCTGCCGCTTAATAAAATTAGAGGTGAATGACTGTGATCATATGGACTATTGTCTTTATCCAACCGTGTCTTTATCACCTTCCTGGTGCTTGAAAGTTATATTTGTGTTGCTGTTGTGTTACTATGGGGGGATCAGAAAGGTCCCAGGTTTCATAACAAATATCTTAATTTGTGTCCTAATGTTGAATCAGTGTGGAATGACATGAGGGAAAGTAATTAATGACAGAATTTTCATTTCAGGGTGAACTATCCCTTTAACAGGCTACTGCAGATGATATACCGTATAGCTATTATTCATGCGATCGGCCATCCATCATCAGTCACAGAAAGACTGAGCGCAGAACACCTAGTTTAATATTGATTAGAGTTGATGTTAACAGCACTAGTTGCTAATCTGGCCTGTGTGAAGCTGCCACAGAAAATGTCAAATGAATCACAACCCACTGAGATCTGCTCTGATACATCTGCTGAGTTGCAGTTTACTGATAAAGAATACAGTGATTAATACTGAACCATGATCTCTCTTGTTATAATGTGCCAGATATAACAGTCCTTCTTAATAACACCCAAATCACATACATCAAAGAGCAAATATTTTATGTTATTAAATTTCTCCATCAGTTTATCAAATTCTTCATCAGTGCATCATTGCTATATATCAGCAATGAAACATGTTAATCATTTTGACATTGCAATACAGATATAAACAAGTAACTGTTAAAAAAACAAACTAACCAAAACAGCTAAGTTGCTATGACAACAATGGTCACGACTTACAAGTTTTCACAGTAAATATGACTAGATGTAGAACTAGTAGTAGATGTAGACTAGAAGTTTCATTGGTTAAAGACAATAAACAAACACAGTGTCTTTATTCTCGGTGTTGAGCGGATCATGACTGGGTGGATGCGGTTTGTGAGGCATTGCTTGATCCTTTTGCTGCACTGTGACCTTTGGGGGAATCCTGGTCGGTCCAGGACGTCTGAATGAATCCAGAGGCACCTGTCAGAGCACAAATGGAGAAAATCAATCCGTTTCAGTCCAGAAGATTTACAGGACCAAAAAACATTAGGAGCTGACATTACAAAGCATGCACATGATATTTTTTATATTCCCAGACGTTTATACAGTTTATACAAATTACCGTCAGTACATTGAGACAGTATATTGAGAGAGGTGCGTCCACAAGAGGGCGCTGTCACTTTAACAGCACAAATCAATTCTGTTGGCATAAAATTACATGTCTACGTGTGTATAGTTGTGTATCAGCTACAAATTGATTTTGGCCCTTAAACATGTTTAAATTTCAACGAAGAAGCCAAAGGCAGAAAGAGGAGGAGGGTGCAGACACAGTTTCTGCATTCATCTGCAGAAGTCTCCTGAGGTTTAAATGAAGGATCTGATTTCTGCATGATCAGCACAAATCTGCCAGGCTGTGGTGATGTCATCACAGGACAGTTTAGAAGGCACTTCACCATCTTCTGAGGAACATCTCAGCTCTGAATCCATTCAGTTCTGCTGCTCTCGTTTTTTACTCAGACTGTTCCTTTATTCAATACAAGAAAAACCTTTATTATTTCCTGGTGTTTGTTAAAAAATATCTTAAAATTACGCATTTATTAGAAATGCAAAAACTTAACTTGTTTCAAAGAATATATAGGTAAGATATATTTTCATTAATCACATTACCAATAATTATTAAAGCTCATGCTTAGAAATGACAATTCAAGATGCTGCCGGTCAGTTCTGATGGTTTCAGAAGTGCACTGGACACTTCTCAACTGGTTATACTGTAAGATCAATCAACTAAAATATCTCTACCAGTTAAACCACCTCCAGAAACCTCAGATGCTCCACCAACAAGTTTGTTTAGCCAGACAACCAGAAGACAGACAATTTAACACTTGATATTGTTCACCACGTATCCAAACATTCTCTCTCTTACACACACACACACACACACACATTCTTATGTGGATGAGCGGCTACATTAAAAATAACATTTTATTTATCATGCTTGGTGTGCAGGCAGAGATGTTTCCTTACAAAAACCTTGTCTGAAAGAAGTTTAATCTTTTGAAGAAGTGCAGGCCAATGCAAGTAAACATGTAAAACCTCGCAGGTATTAATGTTGTGTGTCTTTTGAGGCTCTTTTGGTGCATGCAGATGTTGTGAGCCAGTTTTCCATGATATCACTGAAGAAGACTGTCAGTGTGAGCACACGATGGCAGTAACTAAGACATCTGCCTAAATTGAACTCATGCAGACAGGATGTTAGTCTGATTAACTTACAGTCCTGCTGATGAAAGAAATGGATTCAGTTTATAATTTATACAGTTTATAAATACATTTACTATTTCCCAAATTGCAGAATTAAGACGTAATAATGGCTAATGATTTGTTAGTGGCTGAATGTTTTCTTTAAAAACTGCAACAATGCTGTCACGCTGTAACATCATGATGCTGATCTGTGCATGTGTCAACTCAGCTATAATGTTAAATAAATTGCGCTTCTGTTAACATTCTCATTTTATTATTAAAAATCCAAACAACATAAACTGTAAGTCACATGGAAAATGAAATATAAAAAAAATTGAACATGTTGTACATGAATTGTACATGAATCAGTGAATTTTAATGATACAGAATTATTTGCTTTCAGCAGAAACATCAAGTGCTCTGACCTCAGAGTAAAATGAAAATCTTACAGGCCTCATTCTGTGTTTTCTGCCTTTTATCATGCACATCAATATCTCATTATTACTCGAACAGAAACATGTTTGCTCTGGTTACCTAATGCAGGTCTTGGAAGCACTAGATCACTGGACAGTTGATGAGAACACAGAAGGGAGGGACACAAGATTATAAAGTCACTATTACAACAACAGACAGTTGTTGGGTCAGTCATAGATATTACTTACAGTGATTTGTGGGGGCTGTGAGATTGAATTGGATGTGGGTTTAATCAAAATGCTACTTGTAATTTTGTTGTTGCCTTTGACTGTAGTGCCATAGGGTAACACAGGGATCCTCTGGTCTTGCCCAAGTGAGTAATAAGGCCTTACGGTTTTGGCCGCAGGGTTTACAGGTTGAATGTATGGGCTCCCTAAGTGAATATGGATTTTGTTATCATCAGTGGTAATGACATTTGGACCCGAGCTGTTGGACCTCTGCAGCTTCCAGCTGTTCTGTCTTTCCGGGCTCACACGGAACAAAGTGTGACCTCCCACCAGTTCTATTGGCTGTATGGACTGTGACCGGTCAAGAGATTCAGTGGTAACTGAAACTATGTGAATGGGTGACAGGGCTCGATCTGGGCTCACTGAACCATAGGAGTCAGAGGTCAGTGTTTGAGAATAAGCAGCCATTGTGAGGGGTGATGTGGAGCGATCAGGTGTGTTGGGGCTGCAGGGAAACCCGGGGCCGGTCAAACCCTTCACCTTGTTTGAAGGTGTGATGGATGAATTCTGTACAATGGTGATCCTCTGTTTGGGAGGGGCACCACTTGTGGGGATGACTGCAGTGCTGGTATAGGACTGACCATTTTCTGTGGTGGGACTCGTGATCTCAAGAGTGGCTGTGTTGTGTCCATGGTCAGGGGTCACTTTGATATGAAGAGGTTGACCAGGACTGTGTGTAAGGACCAAGTCCCCCTGCCGAACATGATTACTATTCTGTCTTGGTTGCACCTTGCCATTTATTGGATGATGATTTTCTCTAGCTTTTAGAAAAGGACCTTGAACTCTTCTCATATTATTGTTAAGATTGTTGACACTATTGATGAGCGACGGAGTGCTTTTTGTGAGATTTATCTCATTGTACTTGGAATCATCCTCTGAATCACTCTCCACATACAACTTGCCATTGACCAAAGCACGCTCCAGTGGTGAAAGGTTCTTGTAGTTTGGGGAAAGATGGTCTGTTGGGTCAGTCTGAACCTCCTTTGAAGAGACCTGGGGATCTGAGAAAGGCATTTTTTTCATGCCTGGCCTCAGGCTTTTACTTAACCAACGGTATCTATCCAACTCTCGTTTAAGGGTCTCCATCTCTCTGACCAGCTCTTTGTTCCGGACCTCTTGTTGGGTGAGTTTTCTCTGTAGGGTAGCATGGTCTGTTTTCAAGCAGCAAATGGACTCCTCTGTGCCCATATACTCATGGATCTTCTCTTTCAGGACTTCTACCTCTCTAGTTAGATGACTGGAGTTGGCCTCTTCCTCTTTTAGACGCTTATACAGGACATGCTCTTGATTGGATTCTTCTTTCTCAGCCAATTGGTATTTGGAAAGTTCCTTCCTAGACATCTGTAGTTCCTCCATTACAGCTTTTGCTCCTTCCTGTTCATTGGAATATCTCTTTTCCAGTGATTCAAATTCATCCTCTGTCTTTAAAAGATCACATTCCACCATTTTCATGTCCTTTAGCTTTCTCCGGAGCCGTTCTACTTCCTGGGTCAAGTCTTTGACTTTGTTGTCTTCCTGTTGGTAGTGGTAAGAAACTGTACCCTTCATGTTCTCATCCTTCAATTCGTTCCTCAAGAATTCCTTTTCCACTGCCTCCAGTGACTGTAGCCTTTTCCTCATCATGCTAACTTTGGACTGAAGGTCACTGTTTTTCTCTTCCTCAGCTCTGAGCACAGCTTTAAGTTCGTCCTTCTCTCTCATGGCGATACACATTTTCTCCTCCAATTCAGCCTTTGTCCTCAAAGTCTTTTTACTCTCTTCAATCAATTTTTCAGTGACACCGTTGACCTTGTCTTGTTCCGCCTGCAGTGTGCCAGTGCTGTTTTGCACTTTATCCTCCATTAGCTCTAGTTTTTCGGCCATAGCTTTCCTCTCATCCACTAGCATGACTGTCAGTGTTTTCAGTTTGGTCAGATCCTCTTTCAGCATTAGTTCCGTCTTCTCCAGATGGACCTCAGCAGCCTCAAGCTCTTTGATTCTGCCTCTCAACACATCCAGTTCATTGGCCATGTGTTTAGTTGTAGTACGCTCTTTTTCCAGGTTGCTCTTCAACGAACTGCACTCTTGTTTACTCTTCCCGAAAGCATACTCTAATTTCTCCAGCTCCATGATTCTGTGATTCAGCTTGTTTACCTCTGCTTTTAAGCTTCGGCTCTGGCTGGACTCTTTCTCCAGCTTCCTGTTCAGGTCCCTGCACATGTCCTCCATCTTGATCAGCTCCTCATCCTTCCCCTCCATTTCCAGCACTCGTTTCCTCAACTGTTCCACTTCTGACACCAGGCTGGAGTTGCCATACCCCCCATGGCTCATTTTGTCATGCAGCTCCTGTAGTTCCTCCTCTGCCCTGTGCAGGGTCTTGTTATTTTCCTCCAGCTCATCCAGCTGTCGGCTGAGTGAGGAGAGCTTTTGGCGCAGCTGTCTGTTTTGGGCATCTTCATTGATTAGTTTGGCAGACATGGCTTTCTACTCTTGGTGGAAATGGCTGGTTGTGTAACTCCTCCTCCAAGCGATGGACTTTGTTCTCCTCCTCTTGTAGCCGGGCCAGTGCAGAACTTAGTTCCTCTTGGGCCTGGGAGACAGTGTTCTGGAGTTTCTGGACCTTTGTTGTCTGTTGGGTCAGCTGCTCTGTTACACGCTGCTGTTCATTTACAGCCAACAGGGCAAAAGACTTCAGCTTGGTAAGTTCGTCCTTCAGATTTGTAACTTTTTGGCTGTTCTCTTCTTCTTTTCTCTCCTGGTGAGCTTTCTCTTGATCAATGAGCCATTTCAATCTGGAAACAAAGAAAAGGAAATTCAAAGATTAGAAACATTCAAAGATTAAAAAGATTTGAAGAATATAATGATGACATTATAAGGATGACTGTCAGCCTGAGATGCCCATCAATTTCTGTGAAAAGTCAATTGTTTACTTCTAGCATGCAATCTTATATATAGTTATGATATTTGTGTAAACTTTCAGCTGTACAGACTGACTCAGGCCAGGCTGCAGAAGGATCTGTTGAGTAAATGTGAGTAAACATCACAGACTGAAAGTTGGCAGTGTTTGCTCCAGAGAGGGAAAGTGAGACTGGGGTGGCTGGCACATGTTTCTGCTGGGCCCAATAACCTGCATTACAGCATTTGAGTAAAAAATTGAAAGTCTCTTAATAAAAGGGCCCCCCCCCCAGACAAACCTCCTCCACCCCACCCATTGAGCACCAACACCTTTTTCTGTGGTTTTTATTTGAAGGAATTCCCCGTCCTCCAAAGACCATTACTGGCTATATAAACAAAGGTACAGCTCTCCATCATCTGTAATGTCTACTTTAACTCTAGTTCTCTAAACCTCAGCAGACTCTGACTGAAGTGATACATCCTCCATTTTCATGTAAAGGTCTTTACTCTGGGACAGTGCATGTATTTCATTAGATGGACTTGGACTTGTTCCCAGGAGCCCAGATTTTTATAGTGAAAAGTAAGGAAAAATCTATGCCATGGAAAAGACTTCAATATTTACTTGGAAAAGCCTGTAAGAGGGGTTTAAAGTTTGTAATGAATGACGGTTTGTGAGGTCACATGACAATCTGACCCAACAGAAAGCCAACACGCATTTCCAGTTGTAATGTTGTTTCTACTGCAAGACCTGGCATCAGCTAAAGTGTTTATAATCTGACTATCATTAAATGCTGGTCATTAAAGGAAGAGTTTACCCAAAAATAAAAACTCTTCCATCATTTACTATCACATCGTTATAATCCATCATTTTTGCCTCTAAGGAACAGAAAAGAAGATATTTTGAAGTACTCTGGGTAACCAAACAACAGTGGCACATATTGACTTTCACCGTATTGACACAAAACCACAGAGACAATAAAAAAAAAAAGTTTTGGGTGAACTATTCCTTTAAGGGCTGCATGTTTTTTTAACATCTTCAAATCATCTTATATCACTTCAAAAGTGATTAACTCAGTGTCACATGTTTAACTTGAATTCTGTGCAATTTCAAGCACTTCGTGTGCATCCTGCAGAGGGCAGCAAACTGTATAACAGACAATCAGAACCTACAGAGATTATTCAAAAACACTTTTTAATGTTCAAAAAGTGACTAATGACTAATGTTTAAAATGACAACATTTTACAAACACCTCTAGCTAATAACAGTGCGTGTCTGTACTAATAACAGTATATGACACAGTATGTATTCTGGCTAGTAACTGTTTCTTTAAGAATATTGATGATGTAAATTAGAAGGTAAATGAAACATCTTTCTGAATCCTGGATTTCTATAAGTGTGTTAGCAGCACTTCAGCATTATAAACTCTGTTTTATAGAGTCAGCACTGAAATCAACCAAGGTGTAAAAAAGACATTTTCATTATTATCATAGATCAACTTAATCATTATTATTATGAAGCAGGAAGCAATAAATCATGTGTCATTTTCAGTATTTTCACTGTCAAAGCTGCTCCATTCATGAAACAACATTTCTGACTAAATCTCTTTACAGTATCAGGCACAAATAGCTACAATCATTTCATGAAAATACTGAAAATACTCTCGCTTCTCTGTAGCACTTCAGGTTTAACTTTATATCTGAAAATGTCAAGCAAATATCTGATGTCAAATCAAATATCTGAAGTAAAAAAGTTTCAGTCAGTCTCTTGAAGACTCTCATTAGACTGAACAAGACTGAACTCATTAGACTCATCACAGAATAAAAGTGTGTGTGTGTGCGTTTGTCGTACCTGTGGCATGTGCTGATGTTGAGTGTCGAGTGTTCAGCTGCTCTGATCTGAACATTCCCAAACTTAAACTCAACAATGAGATGGTCTGAAGACGGCTGGAAGTGCATGACATCATCAGCATGCCCTTATATGGAGCTTTTCGCTGCCATGAGCTTGTGTGTGTGTGTCTGTGTGTGCTGCGTATGTTTGAGAGATTTTACATATTCTACAAAACTATTTGTGCGAGTGTGTTACAGCAGAACTGAGTGTGTGACAGTTGATCTTATTGCATATCTGCACTGTGTGTGTGTTTTTTGGTTACATTATTTCCTTCTGGTTTCTCTCACTTGAAGCCATTAATTTACCCGAAGGGAGACAAATTAGGGTTGAAAACCACAGGCGAAATATTTTTACATGTGTGAGAGTCTGAAACTAAACACACAGAAAGTGTTTGTTGAGTGAAGTTTGCCTTCCTTAAATTATCAATGACTTCATAAATCTTCTGCCTATAAGGAATTAAACAATGACCAAACTTCTATGTTCTATGTACAAAGAACCTTACACACCAGTGAGCATATGATCTTTTAACTAAAACTTAACTACAGCACACACATTTCATCTCAAACCTGCTCATAAATGTCCACTGAACTTCAATTAGTTCACTAGAGAATCAACAAAGAGAGAAAACAAAGAACAATCATTAGAATAACAGTTTCACCTTCCTTTTGTTCTAAAACACACACAATGTAAGTTAAGCGTTACAGAACTTCTGCCGTCTTACATGTCTCACGTCTGGCAAAATGCAGTAAAGATGATCAGTCAACACCACATAAGTTCAGAAGATC
Source organism: Ambastaia sidthimunki (assembly GCA_036877625.1). Lineage (NCBI taxonomy): Eukaryota > Metazoa > Chordata > Actinopteri > Cypriniformes > Botiidae > Ambastaia > Ambastaia sidthimunki. Next base: position 33,969 of record JAZGTK010000647.1, read on the forward strand.
TGTGATGAGACTTCAGTTGCAACATTTAAGGTGTTTTTGTCCAGAAAATCAGGGGACAGAAAAGGTAATTTCTGAATGAATAAGTTCAATAACCTGCTGATACAGAACAGCAGTGTGTGTGTGTGTGGACACATTTGGAAGTCATCTAGGGGACAGGCCGAGCTCTTCTGTGTTTGGAGAAGTTTCAGAGTAACACAAACATGCTGTCCAATCTGATCGAAATGCTTGTGCAAGAAACTTGTTCACTAACAAAACTGATTCCTCAATATAGAAACACAATTAGTGTGTCTGTGTCCAAGCCAAAGAGGGCAACAATCACATCTGCTGTGATGAGGACCAGGGAGACACAGCAGCTTTACTCACATCTGGAGATGACGAGTGAGTGTCACGTCAAGAGAGGAATGAGATGAGGGTGAGAAAATCACAAGATAATCACATGCCAACGGCTGCAGCTCTAAACGCTTACAAAAGTGAGTGTTTGATTGACATTAATAAAGCACTTGTATGTGTGTGTGTTTGTGAGTGTGTATTTAAACGAACAACCACGTTTATATGATTCTCTTTGCCAGCGGCTGATTATCTGACAAGAATGACATCATAACCAAACCCATATGAACGCATGATCTCACCGTTCAAGAGTGTGTGTGTGTAGTTGTTGTGATTGTAAAGAGTTCCAGTAAAGAGTTTTAGCAGGTTAAAATAAAACTGCTGAATTACCTTAGAGTCCTTTAGTCAACCTGAATCAACTCGTTCTACATGCATTTGAGATTTAGCACAATACTGCGGTCACTTTTGTTCTCAAACTATAGCCAAGCAAACATACACACTCTTGCAATTCTGACTGGCTCTCAGCTGCAGTTCTGAGTAGTTCTCACTGTCTATCTCTCTGTCTGTCTGTCTATCTATCTCTCTGTCTGTCTCTGCGATGTATGTCGGCTCTTCATCTTTTAATTAATGTCTCAAACATGGATTAAGACACAGACAAACACACACATAGACTGTAAGCAGTACTCTTCTGTCTGTTAATATCCACTGCCAAAGTTTTTCTTGTTCTGAAGAGAGACAAGCCACTAACCCACAGGTTTATGTAGGTACATGTTCAGTATCACTTGTTACAAACGTCTTAAGTTGAAAACAGACCTAAAGTGTTGAAAATAAGGCACCAGTCTTTTAATCTGGAGGCTGTATTATTGTCAAACTCTATTATATATTTGTTCTACTAAATTTGTTCTAATTCTATTTTTCTATTAAACTACACATGTAACTATTTGTACAGCTACTTACCCAATGACATGCAGATGTTTATTTTTAATAAGTCTGTGAAGTTTTCAGTCTGATCTTAACAGTTTAAGCTCATATAGTGTCACAGCATGCTTCAGTGCTACGGCCAGCTTCATGTATCAACAGTATATCTAAATTTTCCATCTCCAGATCGTCTGTCTAAGTTGGACGAAGAACCTAACAGGCAGATTTCTCTTTAATCCTGGCCTTACAAGCCAGTCACAACTTTACAAAGAGAAAACCTAAGACCTGCATTAACTCTTCAGTATTAAGAACATGTTTCCTTAGAGTCTGAGCTGCTCATTGGCTCTTTAAAAACAGCTGAATGTCTTAACTAACCACCAGCAATAACTTCTATCTGGTTGACCAAAATGGTGTCTTGGTTGCAGCTGCTTGACTAACAACTAAATACTGTACATGCTGAACATGATCAACACATTGTGAAAGTGATCTGACGGAACCCACAACTACACTTGACCTACAGCTGATGTTAACCAACAGTTATATTTAGCCATTAAACATTCAAAATGTCTTATAAAAATGAGGTTTGCTCCTGTCACTGCAGCGTGTCTAGTTTTATTCGACTGTGAAGGATGTGAGAAAAACACACATCTATGCATTTAACTTGATGCCGCATCAACACACAAAAACAGAGCACAGCCTCGTCTTTATTTAACTGTCATTCATCTGAATACTTCAGAACATTTATACACACGCCTCGTTAGGGTTAGTTAGTGTATACACCCATATAGTTAGTGTATACACACTAACCCTAACCCATATAGTTAGTGTATACACACTTACCCTAACCCATGGCAGCGATAGACAGCGGCCATCTCAGGCATACATTAACAGCCACTGTGTCTTTATACGCTTCAAACTTTTTTTAAGAGTTTTGTAAGGCAATGAAAATGGAAACAATATTAACTGAATGTATCTTTGGCAGCAATATAAATGCTATATTATCGTTGTAGTAAGTGCAATCGGGCTATTAATACTAGATATCTTGTTGCAAATCCATTTTCACCAGTTTGAGAAGAGCCGGTTTTTTAATGAGTTCACATTCAGGACTGTAATAAAATGAATGTGGAAACTTTTGTCATCCAATTGCCTAGAAAAGCCAAAGGGTTATTAAAAACATACACACACACACTGATGTAAGTTTGGCCGACAGTATCTGTTTTAAAACATTTCTCTCCTACAGGATACAAGTTGACAAGAATTACTAAATCTGCCATATAGAGCTAAAATCTTTACTAAAAACGTCTTTTTAGACCAAACTCTCTCTCAATAAACCATGTACATTACTTCAGACCTGTCGCCCGTTTCCTTCACATGCAAAAACCACAATTCCACATCAAACTGCATTAACGACCCATATGACATTTAATGACACTTGATTTTATCTATCAGGAAATTATTGGATGAAAGTGTCTTTGTGTAACAGGAGGCTGAAGAGACTTCAGTGACATCAACCATTGCAATTTTATAAAAGATTAAAACATTTTTTTTCCATTAAAGACTTTTGTGAAGCTACACACAGGCACATACACACAGGCACATACACACAGGCACAAACACACAGGCGCACACACACAGGCGCACACACACAGGCGCACACACACAGGCGCACACACACAGGCGCACACACACAGGCGCACACACACAGGCGCACACACACAGGCGCAGACACACASAGGCGCAGACACACAGAGGCGCAGACACACAGAGGCGCAGACACACAGAGGCGCAGACACACAGTGATGCAGACACACAGAGATGCAGACACACAGAGATGCAGACACACAGAGATGCAGACACACACACACATGCAGACACACACACACATGCAGACACACAGAGACATGCACAGTAGTTGTGGTCTACTGGTTAGTGAGTCGGGCTTGTAATCAGTAGGTTGCTGGTTCGATTCCAGTGCCGGCAGGTAGCAACTGAAGTGCCCTTGAGCAAGACACCAAACCCCTGATTCACTTCTCACATTTCTCACTTTCACATGCGCACACACACACGCAGACGCAGACACATACAAACACACACCCAGACACACACACACGCAGGCAGGCACACAGAGGCACAAACATGCAGACACACACTAACACATACACATGGAAACACACAAGCAAAACAAACACATCTCCAGGTGTTATATTCTTTCGGGGACTTGGTTTGTGTAGAGCAGTCATGTCAGCACTCATAACAGCACATCTGATGTCACTCATCACAAAATATGCACAAACACACACATCTGAACCCACAAAACCTGATTGTGAGCAGATCTCACCACTTCAACACACACACATTTACTTATCTACCTAATTGGGGACATTCCATAGACTTCTATTGCTTTAATAGACACATAACCTAACCCAAACATACACAAAATAGATGTCATGTGATTGTGAGAGTAGAGTGAGCTATTAGATCACTGACCATTACATCACCCTTCATATTTACAGTGCTACACACAAACAACATCAGAGAGATACAGAGAGGCGAGGGTTCGGCTGCACATACTCCTGTGTGGGTTTGTAATCTCAACACCAGCGTCAGACAGGAAATAATGTCATCCTGCTACAATGCATCTACGACAACAGATTAATGAGAAGTTAATGAAAAACTGCTGCACTGCAAACAGAGCACATGACCATGAGCTCATATTTCTACTGTAGAATATATGTGTGGGGGGATTTACTTAACCAAAAGTCAGCAAAACCTCCCTTTACATCCTCATCTGTCAAAACACTAAAATAATATCATAGAAAATGTTACATTTAAAAATGCAGAAAGTTGGTCTATTAATAGTCTATGGAAGTCTATGGAACGTCTCCATTGAAATAGGTAATTAAATGTGTGTGTGTGTGCATGTGTGTTTCAGACATCTGCTACAGCACAGAGGAGGAGTGTATCGTTTCTACACCAAACATGTGAAACCACAACCACTCCTCTTGTTTGCCATTGGTCAGCTAAACAGAAAGCCCCACCTCAGCCTTATACTATTGGTATAGAGCATTGGTATGCTCTCACTTGGTTGCTTTCTCTCTCTCCCTCTCTGTTTACTGTGGTACACGTTTTTACACACACTTGCCTCTCTCTCTCTTGTTCCAGCAGGCTGCTGAATTCGTTGCTCTTCTTCACGAAATCACTGTTGTTTCTGTTTTCACTCTCCAGTCTGTGAGCTTGCTCGACTATCAGCAGCTGCTCCAGCATCCGTCTGTATGTCTCATGCTGCTTCTCCACCAGCCTGTCCAGCTGACACACACGCACACACACATCAAGATCAGAAGTCATGTGATGATGTTGTGTGGATGTTTTGATGTTGTACCTCTGTGATGGGTTTCTCGTGGATGTCCGCCTCCCAGCTGCTGGTTTTACTCTGAATGGCATCTCTCTGCAGAGCTCTCAGCACCTTATGTCTCCAGGAGAGCCAGATCAATTTTATCTGCTCCCAGAACAGTGATAACCTCATCTCTGGCCTGCAGGAAACAACAGCTGAACTGTTGAACCAGAACGACACCTCTAAAACAAAAAAAGTATTAGTCTGAGGCCGTCTGAATAAAACATTCAGCAGGTTTGTACAGGTGAAGTGTGTTTATGAAAATTTTGGCCTAGAGCTGTAACACCTGTAATAATGTTTTTGATTGCATTTTATTATGTTCTGTTATACATTTACATTTTAATTACATTTATTTATTTGGCAGACGCTTTTATCCAAAGTGACTTACAGTGAATTCAAGGTATACATTTTATCAGTACTCGCATTCCCTGGGTTCGAACCCACAACCTTTGCGCTGCTAACGCAATGCTCTACCAGTTGAGCTACAGGAACACATATGCTGTATATGTTATGTTATTAATCTCTCTCTCTAAGATCATGTGACCTGTAGTTCTCCTTCCAGCATGCTGAGCAGAAACAGGAGGTCGTCTCGTGCCTCGACTCTTTTGAGCTGATGATGCTGTGAGTCTCTCTCTGAAGTCTGTATTGGTTGTCTGTGTGGTTCCTCTGAATGATGTCTGTGTCGTCTAGAGGTCGCCTTGGCCCGCGACATGCCTCCTGCTCACATGCTTGCCAGCGTGGTCTTCCTCTCACAGGAGACCTTTGCTGTGTCTTCCATACTGCTGCTTCAGGAATGCATAAAAGTTTACCTTTGAGTGGTAAACAGAGAGAACAAACATAAACAATTAACATGTCTGTTCAGCTGTTATTAAATTACAGCACCAACACTATGTGTGTGCGTGTGTGCCATATGTTCAGGGTTAGGGTTATTTATCAATAACATATCATCTGATTCATTAATAAGACAGTAAAGTTTCACAGTGAAGGTTTACTGGTGTAATATATGTAGACAGAACACAAAACACCCAGTAGCTGTGTACCAATTCAGAGGCTGCATCCTCTAAAGATTGCATTCCAATGCATCACATCCTTCAAATGCATCCTCGAAAGGTCTCCTTCTTTCCCAGGGCCGCAAAAGATAGAATGAATGTATCCTTCACAATCCCAAGATTCATTGCCTTCAAAGTCCTTATCCTTTAAAGGATCCAGCCTTCGAATTCAGACAGAACAAATGCCTCTAACATGAGGTCATTTATAAAGGCTAGACAACAGCTGAACATCTCTGGAGGCCAAACTAATATCTGTCACACACACATACACGAGAAGCTGTGAGAAACTAACAGATTCAATGTATTTTAAAATGAGATGATATTTTCTGTTCTCTACTACTAAATCTAACACAAACCTGTGGACAATTTTAGTTTTACAGCAAAACTTTTCTAAGCTTATCTAGGATTTAGACATTAGATTAATATAAATTAATATAAATAAGTATTCCTGTAGCTCAACTGGTAGAGCATTGCGTTAGCAGCGCAAAGGTTGTGGGTTCGAACCCAGGGAATACAAGTACTGATAAAAATGTTTACCTTGAATTCACTGAAAGTCGCTTTGGATAAAAAATGAATGCCAAATGAATAAATGTAAATTTGAGTCTAAAAGATTTGATAATGTTAGAAGAGAGTACATATCCAAACCGTTACAACAACTACACATCTGTAAGAAAGAGACACAGAAGCTTCTACAGAATATCTGCAGTGATACCGGCTGACTGTATAACACAAAGCCCAAATGATTCCTGACATGTGAAATGATGCAGGATCAGTAAAACACATGCTCACACTTTAACCATTAGCACATGTATTGGCCATTTGTACATTTGGCAGGAGAGCAGAACAAGAACCCTAATGAGTGACCTTATAAATCATATAATCTCTCAGTCCAAAAAAACATACATACAAAATGCTCATTTAATGTTCTGTCTAACTGCAGAAACCTTCAAAGAATTCCTTCAGTAATGTGTGTAAAGAGGGTTGGAAATGAGGGGAGTCCAGGGACTGAATATCAAAGGGGCGCAGAGACCCAGTTCAAAACGTAGAGGATTTCCATCTTTAATCCATGTAATAGCCTAACTTGAGTACAAAAATATATTGGGATTTATTCAAATTCTATTTAAATTCTTAAACATTTTTGAGGGATGGGAGTAAACTTCTCAATATCACTACTGATTGGGGGGATCACACATATGAACCAGAAAGTTAAACTTCCTTCAAGATCATAATGTGCAAAAACAACAGGACATGTTAGAAAGCAACATACATAAACAACACATGCTCACTCCCACACACAACAGCACACACATACACACACAACACACACACACACACACTGACATGAGATCTCTGCCAATGAATGAGCTCATGTGAAATACCAATTCAGACTGCTGGTCAGGATCTTTTGTAACAGCGCAATATGCACATGTCTGACACTGATGCAAACACATACATACATAATTTACAAATAACATCATAATGATTATCAAAAGTCTAAATACTTGAGGGTGGAAAAAGGTGCATCCTGCTGAACCAATGACGTCATCCCTTCACTTAAAGACAAGGTCAAAACGTAAGAACAAACGTATGACGCCACACCAAACGACCAAAGCATGTTGTTTAGATAAGGAGCTGTTACAATGATCCAAATGCCCACAGTATATCTGATAAACTCTACACATGCTAGCAGGCTGCTTTGTCATTAGGTGATTAACAGTAAGTTTCAGGCCCACAGAAGACACGAAGCTTTGAACAAACCCTCCTCATGTGTTTCTAAAATGAGATGTAATTCTGATCAAACTATAAAAATCCCGCCATTATTTACTCACCCTTTATGTCGTAACGTGTACACTATAGATTAAACATCATACACAGCTTTGTGTAATGACTGAAATAAATGGGAACGTTTTCTGTGATACTTTTCTGTTTTAATGTGAATTTATCCGCAACGCGGCGCATGTTGTTAGTAATTGTGTCCGACTTTAAAACCGTGTTGCCAACAATTTCAATGGGAAGTAGCCGAAAGTCGCCAGATGACGTCAAGTTCTAATCTGCATACGCGTGACGTCACCGCGTCTGCAGTTACCAGACGTTTACTTCTCTCTTACTCTCTATATTCACATACCTTTAGTACAGCCGAATACTCAGTGAAGCTGTTCTCGTTCACATACGTCTGTTCTTATCATCAAACAATGAAACGAGTATGAAATATAGTGACTGATCGCGACTTAGGTGTTGCTTATTTAAAACTCTGACAAAAACACCATAAACACAGCAGCTATGCAGTGATTTCGGATATATTTACATGTAAAATAAGGATTTACAGGATTTACTGCACATGCAGACAAGATTTACTGTACATGAGGGTAGCAGATACTGTACATGCAGACAAGATATACTGTACATGCAGACATGATATACTGTACGTGCAGACAGAATTTATTGTACATGCAGACAGGATTTACTGTACATGCAGACAGGATATACTGTACATGCAGACAGGATATACTGTACATGCAGACAGGATATACTGTACATGCAGACAGGATTTACTGTACATGCAGACAGAATTTATTGTACATGCAGACAGGATTTACTGTACATGCAGACAGGATTTATCGTACATGCACAGGATATGCTGTACATGTAGACAGGATTTATTGTACATGCAGACAGGATTTATTGTACATGCAGACAGGATATATTGTACAAGCAGACAGGATTTATTGTACATGCAGACAGGATTTACTGTACATGCAGACAGGATTTATTGTACATGCACAGGATATGCTGTACATGCAGACAGGATGTATTGTACATGCAGACAGGATTTATTGTACATGCAGACAGGATTTATTGTACATGCAGACAGGATATATTGTACATGCAGACAGGATATATTGTACAAGCAGACAGGATTTACTGTACATGCAGACAGGATTTACTGTACATGCAGACAGGATTTATTGTACATGCACAGGATATGCTGTACATGTAGACAGGATTTATTGTACATGCAGACAGGATTTATTGTACATGCAGACAGGATATATTGTACAAGCAGACAGGATTTATTGTACATGCAGACAGGATTTACTGTACATGCAGACAGGATTTATTGTACATGCACAGGATATGCTGTACATGCAGACAGGATGTATTGTACATGCAGACAGGATTTATTGTACATGCAGACAGGATATATTGTACAAGCAGACAGGATTTACTGTACATGCAGACAGGATTTACTGTACATGCAGACAGGATATACTGTACATGCAGACAGGATTTACTGTACATGCAGACAGAATTTATTGTACATGCAGACAGGATATACTGTACATGCAGACAGGATATACTGTACATGCAGACAGGATAGTTCTTTGCTGTATCGAGTCTGATTTGGACTGTGTTCCATTTGCAGTAAAAATAAACAGGGGCAATAAAACTAAAATAATTTACATAAAATATATTTTATTATATTAAAATATAATAAATGATTTAGACAAAACCCCTTTAAACAATCAGATGCACAACAAAGATCACATTACACTACACTACACACCCTGCAACTCTTGAGTGGCTGCATTTCCTGTTTATGTCTAATGTTTGTGTGTATAGTGTATATTTATTTGTTCTTCATAACTAGTTTTTGTCTATCCTTCTGTTAACATGGAGCAAAGCGAGTTACTGCATGACCTCATAGTGTGAGAAACACAGCAAAGTGAACTGTTGATAAACAGTGAAGAAATAACTATAGCAACTGAGGGCTTGTCCCAGCAGAGGTCATAAAGGAGTCTGATGCTTCCTATTCTGTGGCCCAGAGCTGGTTTGGAAATTCCTGAACGCTGACATGAGCGTTTAACTGCATTTCAGACTTACAGACCAACATAGCACCAAACACTTTTAAGATCTGTTCGAAAAAGAATGACTTATAGTAATGACTTATGATTCATGAAACTGGTAAATCAAGCTCACAATCACAATTAATGTTAATTTGACTTGACTGATTATGTGATTTTAAAAAAATGAATGAACACGCATCACTGAAGCGAAATCGCTCAGTACTCTTCACTGAGCAGCAGGTGGCAGTATTGAGTTATAATACTGTCAGGAGGACCAGTACCTCTGTGTGGCTGTGTTCACAATAACACACTAATGTACTAGTTTTATATTTCTGAAGCATGTATGTTACAAATGTTCTGTGCATACATGGACTAGCTGAATAAATATATCTGCCAAACAGAACAACAGAGCACACTTTGCAAGATACTGTATCCCAACACTCTTAACTCATCTGCTTATTTCCAAAAGCTTCCTAATGACCTGAAGTCATTTCTGACTGATTTTTTGATCAGACTGACAAAAGCATTTTTACCCAAAACTAGAACAGAATTAAGCTGCCAAAAAACACACTGATTTAAAAGCGGATAGATGACGACCTGTAACATCACAATGTCCCTAAACATGTTCTATAATCTCTGCTGTTTCTGATAACGATGATGTTTCAAATGCTGTTAAATACATTATCTTACATACAATCTGTAAATCTAAACGTTGATATACGAGTTTCTGTTTAATTACAGCTAAACATTCTGTAGAATCAGTCGGAGCTTCATTAATTAATGCATATAATTACTGAATGAACTTCATTAATGAATGCATGTAATTATTGCATCAGTATCATTAATTAATGCATGTAATTACTGAATGAGCTTTAATTAATTCATGTAATTATTGCATCAGCGTCATTAATTAACACATGTCTTAAAAAGCTCAGAGCAAGTCCAAAGATACTTTGAGTCCCCGTGTGATTTAGTTCTGATACAGAAACTATTTGTTGGCATTTGTGTCTGAATGTGACTTATGGAGTGTTTGTGCTAGTGATGTTAACTTTGATTCTATATTATTGCCCTGCAGACCCTCGTCTAAATTTATGGTCACTTGACACCCCAACATTAAGACACACAGAACACCAACGACTGTACATGAACCATATGTACACATACCCATGTGTACACACAATACAACCATATTCAGTTTTGGATTTTATAGCATATACGTCTACATACCCCGCTGTGTTCTTGAAAGTGTTCTTAAATGTCCACAAAATTGTCTTGTGATGTGATGAATTTTAAAACCACACAGACCCGAAGCTGACATGAAGCTAGTGAGAAAGATGAACATAGAAGACGGGGTTTTGCAAATAAACTTTGGAAAGCTGACAACTAGCAGTTATCCTAGTTATAAGTGAATGCAGAACGTGTGTTTTCACATGTTTCCTGAAGGTTGTGACTTCAACAGCACTGAAACCAGATTCCTACATGTTCAGAGGAAAATGTGACTAATGATTCTGTATACTCATTGAGTTTATCAGGGCACTCTAAAATGCTGGGTTGTTTTCAGCCCATGGCTGGGTCAAATATACAAAATATACATACAGTTGGGTTATAAATGACCCTATGCTGAGTTGTTTTAAATGATTTTGCCTTCATTTCAAACACACACATTTGTCTCAAAGTCAGTCTGCACACAGAAAGTGAAGTGACCATCGAAACTCACCTCAGTGTGTGTTGTGTTGGGTGGCGCTGGGGTTGATGCAGGGCGTTACGGGCGTGTGGCACAGAGCTGCAGGTCAAGAAGAGAAGATAATTACTGCTGTCATTTGTTGAAAGCGCATGGGGGCAAGCGGACACGCTGAACGCCGCAAACAAAGCAAACGCTGCAGGAGATTTTTGACCAGTTAGAGTCTGTGATGTGAATCACAGTGGGCAAATGTAACCAGCCGGGGTTCAACACTGAAACTTTATCAGTGAGACTGTAAGAAATGTTGATGTGGTGGCTTTTCAGTCAGATACTTTGACATATTAAGAGACCAAATAACATCATACAAAAACCCACAGCTGCTTCAGCACACTTCAGTACAGATGTTTATACTATTCTGTATTTGTATCTGTATTCTGTATTTTATTTTCTGTACAGAAGCTTTGATAAAATGATATGTATTGTGAAAGCACTATACAAATTAAATAGAATTGACCTGAATGTGAAAAAGCAATAATCAGATTCTCTGGTGAGACACAAGGATGTTTAAATGTTTCATTGCTTCATCAGACAGTCTGTGCTGCATCAAATGACATTCTTTTAAATAAACATCATTAGATGATCTGTATAAATAGATCCACTTTCCCAGACAGTTTTTTACTGGCATTTAAACAGGAAATAGAGTCCCTAATCTAAAACCCTCACTGACCCACGCACAATTTATCTTGTATAGTACTTGTATTGTCTGTCCTAGGCTATGTGTATGTCCTTAGTCAACCATTTATAGTGTAGTATATGTATAGTTGGTTACCCCCCTCAGTAAGGGTATCATGTATGGGTGATGTATAGGTTTAAAAGTGTGTATAGTTTTAAAATTGTTCTAATCTGCTACAGATGCCCTTAAACCCTCAACCCAAGATGTAGCTCAATGAGGCAGGTGTGCTTTAAAAACATCAGGACTGTATGACGTTACCAGGCAACAGAAGAATAGCTGCTAAGCGTTTCGGTTTCTTTGTCTAGATATATATAATAATATTATTTAGATAAATAAATAATATAAAGAGTAACACAATCACATGTACAGTGTTCTAGTCTTGATAAAATATCCAATAAAACACCAGATCAGGTGTGAATCACTTATTATCAGCTACTGTAAACATCACTGTACCTGTGAAGCTTGTTTTGATATCAGAACCACACGGCCTGAATAACCAGATCTCTGACAGGAGTCTCTCTTACACACGCTGCTTCTCTGTTCAACCTTCTCTGGACATTTAGTCAATTAACATGATAGATGACAGGTATCATATTAAGCAAAATGCTGTTTCAGCTTACATGGAAATGACCCACAGTAAGAAGATAACGTTTGATAGAATAGGAGTATAATATATATTGTAATACACATACAGGAATTTGCAGTAATACCATAAAGTATCTGAACATTGCATAATGAAATAAGAGGGTAAGAAAATATAGTGAAATAGTAAAGTCTTTAAGATTGTAGTCACACACACACACACAATACTGTACTGACCTATAGTGTTCATGGGGTTTAACATTTACTATGTTTCCATTTGCTGGTCATTACAGGAACAGCCACAGTACAATTCAGCTTAAGTCTCTTATGTTCACTTTGTTAAACACAATGACAAAGCATTTGTAACATTATATATTCACATTTATACACATGTACAAGACAGTAAGAAATATATGCTGCATGAGATACAATAAATAGGATACCATTGATAAAGAGGCAGAGATTTAAAAAACGTATGTACCTTAATCCTTCAAGTTTCTAGACAGTTGATGCTGTTGCACATTGTTAGTATTTTTCCTGTTTTTTTGCTTGAGCCAAAGTCCCACAATCCACCGCGAGAGCGCCACGCGCGCGCGACAAGAGGCTCTGAACAGTGACGCGCGTTTCCTGCAGATTGACATAAAAATAAAAAGTGTCTTCACGCACAGCCGTCAGTGAGTATTTTATTCAGAAAATGACTTCGTAAAATAACCTGTGTGATATAAAAGGTGGTCTGTGGTGTGTTGTTCGGACAGTTTGATTGTGAGACCAGCGGACTGAGCGGCACGCGGGACAGGCGGTCTGGTTCTGGGTTTGATTATTAACAGTATTTGTCGGATGGGTATGAAGTATGACGGTCGTTTTTTGAATATTTATTATGTATTAATATGTTATATTTAATAAATATTATATATTTATTATTCAGTTCATTTGTTTATTATTTATTAACATCTGTACGTAATTCTGCTCTCTTCCTGCATCTGGTGTTTGGCTCTTGAGTGAATTATGACTGACCAGATCTCGCATCCACGTCAAAGAAAATGTGAGAGACCTGAGTTATAATTTACATTTAGCAGACCTACAATACATTTAAGCTATACATTTTATCAGTGCATGCGTTCCTTGAACCCACAACTTTTGTGCTTCTAATCTAATGCAGCTGAGCTACAGGAACACCATGTTTCTGAGGTTATAATAATCTTGGAGACATGGGACAGCAGTATTCAGCCCTCAGTGAGGTATTATCTCTTGTGACGGGGAAGTGTATGGAGCTGGCCTACATCTGTTTGAGTGTCCACTGCATCCCATGAGACTTAAATGAGTATGGAAACATTTCCTGGTTATTCTAAAACTGGTTTCTAACAGATCACTATGTGACCAATCATGGGTTCCTGACACAGTGTTAGTCTGGCAGTCCTATCTCATAGATTCTCATAGACACACATTTAGCAGCAGCTTCCTTCACTAACATCTGCATTTGATCTTCTGAAGATCTCAGAGGTCTCAGATAATATATATTTTTATTCTTTATAAATATATATAAATAAATAAAAATATAAATAAATATTTGATGGCGTTTGTTTGTTTGCCTGTTTTCCTACCGAGGCTTATTAAATGTGGTTTTTAATTCTAGCAACAGTTATCTGCTAAGCAAAGTATTTCAAGGTTTTGAAAGCAGGTGCTGGAGTTTTAATCTCTGTGGCTGGTGTGAACAGACAGCGCACTGAATCCCTGCTTATGTTGTGGCAGCGTTTATATAGCGGCATCGCTGTAAAACTGTCCACGCCGTTTAAACACGAGCATTAATAATGATTCTGTCAATCACTTAGGTCGACAGTGAGACTGAATGAGTTTGCAGTTCATTTATTGTCCACTAGAGAGCATCACAACCACCAGAAACATCACTGACACACTGATTTTACTGTAGTAGCTAAAATATAATAAAAGACATTTGAGTTTGAACCTGAAATGAAATAATTACTCCACAATTTTAAAAGCACCTTGTTCAAATAAATGAAACCCTTCTTGTCTGCTTGCCACAGCAGCACCAAAAATAAATGCTTTGGTTTCTGTGCACGATTACTGTGTCTCCATTAATAGACTGCAACACTTTTAAGACCCTCATCTGACTTTCAAACATCTGTGTTGTCCCATATAAATGAGTGAGTCAGTTAATTGATGTGGGTTGGTACTATGGATGAAGATAATCTGTGAATGTGATGCAGTTGTGGGAATATAAGGACACAGTGTGGTTGGTGTGTTTATTTCATTCTGGGTGTGGAATCACTCCAGGCCTTCAGCTGTGTAATTACAGAAGAAACACACACACACATTCAGAGACGTCACGTGGACGTGCTGACGGGGTTTCTGCACCGGGAGGTAAATGACAGGAAATTAATGTACATGTTAGTTAAAGGTGTGAAATTCTGGAAATCAATTAAAATCATTTTAAATGTGTGTTGCTGAGGTTTTTAGCATATTGCTATGTGGTTGCTAGGGTGCTTTGGGTGGCTTTCAGTGTAAGTCTATTGCATTTTCACCTGAAGACCATTATTATTAGACCAAGACTATTATTATCATTAATAATCTTGTGACCATGCCATGTGTATTTATTTAAATTTTTTTGTGTAATAATATTTAACAACAAAGACAGTTATACTAATTGTCATATTGTCAGTGAGAGATTTCAGACTGACTTGTAATGTGTTCAGTTTATAGGAAAAGATAAAAGCAATTTTTCCTGTAAAAAATAAACTAGAGGAAGGGGGCGTTTGAGCGAACTCCAGCTAGTTGTCAGAGTTCTCCCTCTTTCTCTCTCTCTCTCTCTCTCTCTCTCTCTCCCTTCCTCCCTCTCTTTTTCTGTGTCTCATTCTCAGTCTCTCCGTGTCTTTCAATCTCATCGTCTCCTGTCTGAACACACATGCCTTTTTATCAGGTGAGTTTAAACTTTATTCATCTGATTTTAATGCTTCTGATTTGAATCATACCTGACTTGAACTCTGTATTTGTAATATTCGCAGACATTCTCATAAAGGTCTTTTATTTTGTAAGAGTTTTTATACTTCGTTATTTAAAATATTATTTAATTGTCTTTTCAGTTTTTAAAGAGCTATCTGTGTATTTCTCTCTCTCTTTGTCTCTCTATCTCAGCTTTAATGTGATTTATTGGCATCCTAACAAATAATTGTATATTTGTATTGCTAAAGCACTTGTTTGTACACTGTTTGTATTGATGTCTTTTTATATATAAACCAAGAAGAGGTTCTCACAGAATCTTTCAGTGGAATGTGTGTGAGGTTTATAAGCTTGTGGTTGTATATCAGTATTTCCACAACATCACACTGTCAGTGTAATTGTAACTGCCTGTCAGAATCATTTCACAATATGGCTCTTCACTCAAAGAGGTTCTGCAGATCATCACAATGTTCTGTCAGCTGATCTTTAAGGACTTCAGGAAAGTTTAGGAAACTAGACAAGCCTCTTAAGCTCTTTACAGTTTTCTGTAGAAGGTTCAGTTAGCTTCAGTGTAATAATGACTCAAATCTTCATGTATCCAGACCGCAGGAGAGATGATGTTCCAGACGCTGGTCCTCAGTGTCCTCCTGCTTTCGCTCACACACGGGATGCCTGGATTCCAGGTGCGTTTGGTGGGCGGGAGGAACCAGCTAGAGGGACGTGTGGAGGTGTTCCATAATGGCATTTGGGGCACCGTGTGCGATGATGATGTGAACATTAATCTGCCGAATGTTGTGTGTCGGGAACTGGGTTTTTCCCGCGGTCTCACCTGGGCCCACAGTGCCAGGTTTGGCCAGGGTCAGGGTAAGAGCTTTTAACAAGTGCTGTAGCAGTGATACAATAATTAACAGAACCTAACAGAACTGTTAATAATCACACTCTCCTGGTCTTATGATTGATTCATCTGAAAAAAACATTTATCTTCATAACCTTTCATGTAAATAAGCTTGAAAATGTCACATTACAGAAGTAAAATGGCTGCATGAAACATTGTATCATCTTGACTTTAGAATCATTTATATGACTACTGTTGTTCTGAAGTTATTACTTTACCGCCTTGCATCCACTCTTAATAATTAATTAATTTTTTTGTGTAGGTCCGATCTGGCTTGATAATGTCTTGTGCTCAGGCACTGAGAACTCTTTATCAGACTGTCGGTCTAACGGTTGGGGCGTGAGTGACTGCACCCACGCCGAAGATCTGGGTGTCATTTGCGGTCCTGACAGACTCCAGCAGGGTCAAGTCCAACGGTACCACGATTCAGCACAACCTGCCCAACCTCAGACCTCTAGCACCCCCTCAAACTCTGTTACCTCCGGCCAGCCGCCCGCAGGGTCCCCCCACAGGCAAGGGCATGAAATCGCTCTTCGCCGCAGTCAGGGCCCTGCCTCTCCCCAACTGCATGGCCATCGCATCCAGCTGCGTAGAAATGGTTTCGAGAATGTCAACACGACCCGCGGACATGAGAACTCTCTGCCGAGAGGCCACCAGCTGCCTGATTTTCTGCGCAACAGGGCTGTGTTTAGACGTACACAAGAAGTGGCCCTGCTGCCGGCCAGTCAGAGGGCTCAATATCATGAGACTCCTCCCAGACCAGCACACAGAGCAGAACCTGAAGCCCAGTTTCCCAGCCAGCAGGACAATAACAGGATGGATCTGGACTTCAGTGACATTGAAGAGCAGGTTAGACAGAGACTGTGTGCTGTTACTGCTTTAAAGCAGGTGTTTTGAAATATCACCTAGTGATATTTGATATGACCATCACTCAACCTGCAATGTTCCTGTGAGGTTGTAGTTAGTTTTTGGATGGTCCACACTGGTCATTAGTTGGTAAAAGACTAATTTTTTTTAATTACCTGGTGTAGGTGGTTCACCAGCTCGCCTACCCTAAACTGGTGTGGCCTATTTTTGTAAATTAACGTAATAAATATAGATCAGTCAGTGTTAATAATAGCAGTTTTCATAAAATCAGATTGAGTTTGTTAACGTATGGACTTGTTAAAGATTGTTGGATTTTTGTCTTGCAGTCAGCTGATAGGGTCAGACTGGAGGAAGTGCGTCTCAGACCCGTTTTGTCAACCATCCAAGACTCTGCCATGGTAACAGAGGGTGTAGTGGAGGTGAAGCATTCTGGGAAATGGAGGCAGGTGTGTAATTTGGGCTGGGACCACAGCAGCAGTAGAGTGGCCTGTGGAATGCTGGGATTTCCTTCAGTTGGACAGTTTGACACACGTGTGTATCGGTGAGTGTAATACAAACCTGTCCTGTCACCTCATGTAGATTCAGACCTGATCAGGCATATAAAATGACCAACCACACATTGTTTTATTGTGACATTTAGAAAAGAATAAATGAGAAAAAAAAGTTGGAAAAAAAGGTTTAAAAAGTTGTTAACCCAGGGTTAGGTTTAGTATAAAAAGCTCTATTGCTGTACAAACTTGAAAATAGTCCTAGAAATTAAAGCCATCATTTTTGCTTGCAATAGGAATCAAATTAGGGTTGTCTGAAAAAATAACACAAAGTCATGAGCCTCTTAAATGTTCCGTAGATGTGTCAGTAATGTCTTTTTCAGTGGAAAATGTCAGCTGTCTCTATCTGTCTGATTCCCTCTGTCAGTCTCTCTCTTTGTGTAGCAGTTCTTCAGATCTTCAGAGTGAATCACAGGTGCTGGTTCTCTGCTGAGGTTTTGTGTTGGGAGACTCGTGGTCTTTTCTCTGCCGAACATGTTCACTTGCCTCCTGTAATCCTACACAGTCTGGCTGAGTGTCTCAAGTGTCCCCAGTGTTAGCACAGGACGAGCTGGCCCTGTCTTTACTCCACCCTCAGTCTGTGTTTTTGGGTGGGGTGTGTTCCTCTGTCCACTGCTGTTAAAGCACAAGCTTTCAGTCAGCACAACCTTCAGTTTATTTTTCAACTGATCTAAACTTTCTCTGTTCTGTCGTGTCAGACTGTGAAGTCAGAGCGAGTTTTAACACGCACAGTTCCTCTTCAGGTCATTGTTGTCTTCTGCTCTAGTCATAACAGGACAGCAGATGCTGTAGAGTGTCGTGACTGTTGAGAGGAAACGTGTGTTCAGCCCTTAATCTCAATCAGAGAAGAGGAAGTTTAAACCGTTTTATGGACTGAATGACCTTCAAGACATAGGAGCACACCCATGCATGCGCTGTCTCGCAGCATATTACTGTGAGTGAAATTGATAGATCTTTCAAAGATTGATAGATCTTTGAAAGTTAAAACTCAACACACAGTCACATCCACTTCAGTTCAGGTTTCTGAGCAGAATTAGAGTGAATCATTGTAATGTTCTTTGAAGAACTCATGATAAATGTTAGTTTGAGTTTTAACCTGCACCGCAATCAAATGCTGCAGGTGATGTTCTGCTATAAAAACCTCAAGCTCACAGTGACATTCTGCGTCTCAGAGTGATTTTAAATAGCCAGTTTCACTCTGCTGGTTCAGGACTCCACCCGTGTGTTCATACCTCCACATTTCACAATTTCATTTCAACTGTTTTATTGTAAAAAAATTTGCTCATGTTGCAAATGCTAGTGGAACATAAATCTGTTGTTTAGATACCATGTTTGTTTTTCCAGGAATAACATGGGGAATGTAAAATAGGATTTATTCTGGATCATTGGAGTGTTTCTTTTATTGGTTTAGGGTTTTATAAAAAAAATGTATGTATTTAAACTCATCACATCTGTGACTCTGGGCACTGAACACAAACTCTCTCTGATAATGTGAATTATCTGTGTCTGTCCTGCTTAGACAGATTCTGTGTTAACCAGACCAGATAATCTTCTGGGAATATTGTGGTTGTGTGTGGAAATTACCAGTCTGGACTTCTTTTCAAATATGTTTTGGATGGATAAACTTGTGTGCTGTTCTGGAGTAAATCCATCTGCTGTGTGGTTTTGTTTGTGTTTTAATGTATTGGACATCAGACAGATGTGATTTCTTAAGGAGGTAAACAGATTTTCTTGTGTGCATTCTGCATAAATGCATGTCTATACAGACAGAAGAGACATATTCGTGTTCTTCACAGTAAACGTGCAGTATGTGTTTATATATCCAGTTTATCTGTCCAACATGCCCATTTAAACTCCTTCCATGATTCTAAATATCTTTGCTGTATTTTAATGTTTACAGTTATATTTTCATGTCTGGGCTGTTCTCAGGTCATATGTCTGCTCTCAGCCAATGACAGTCCTGCATGACTGAGGTGTTGTTGTGGCAAATAAGTAGTTTATTAAAGTCATGCTGCTAACCAGACAGGCAGACAGATGGACAGACAGTTTACATGACAATTTGCATTGTATTCCAAAGTGTTTTAAAGAATACCATAGTAGTGTCTTGGCTCTTAATGGTGCTTTTTGTTCATGTGTTATTGAACCTCCTAAAAATGTCTGCTGTTGTAATAATGTATGTATTCTCTGATAAGCGGAGAGGATTAAAACCCTACTGTTGAGTTAACTAGCATAACTAACTGTCCTTTTAAACCCACACCTCTCTCTCAAGTCAGCCAGCCCAATGTCAAATGATCTGAACCTGTGATTACAGTTTTATTAACCAAAACCTGCCAGACTTCACGTCCTTCCATGTACATCCTGCACACGTGTGCAGAGAAAGAAAACATGAGCAGAGAAAGAAAACATGAGCAGAGGAAGAGAGAGACATTGAGAAGAGTGAGATCTGTGTGTTTGTCTGGTGACCACAAAACCAGCAGAGCGTCCTGAGTGTGTTTTCTCTGTGTGATGTATGCACGTTGTGTTTATTTAGAATCTGCTGTACGCTGCTGATGGTGTATGTCAGTGTGTGTGTGAGACTGTATAGCACTCCATTCAGAGGGTTTCATGTAAGGAAACATAAACATAAGCAAGCCCACTGGTCCACAAGACTCCATTCCTAGACATGTGTTTATTGAATTAAAATGTTTCTGTTTGTTCCATGGTTTGTGTTGTTTTCCCCTGCACAGGAAACTGTGGGAATCCAAGATAGAGGATGCAGCCACAAGGTACGATTTCATTGGCTGTTTATTTTGACAAGATGACCAATAGAGTGTGAGTTACGGCTTTAGTCTGTGTGTCTGTCTGTCTATGTCTGTCTCTGTCCCTGTCTGTCTTTCTGCAGGGCTGTGGTCAGTAAGAAGGGTTTCTGGGTGGAGAGAGTTCAGTGTTCTGGGACCGAGGTGTCGTTGGCACAGTGTCAAGCGCAACTGTCGGTTGTGCGTAATAACGTGCCCTGCAGTGGTGGCATGCATGCAGTGGTCCGCTGCATTTCTGGACCTCAGTTCTCCAGAATTTCCGTCGCCGGACATCCACAGGCTCCGCCCCCTCTGAACGTAAGCTCACCTGAAATCAACCCAGGATTCAGTTTCATTATTTATGATTTAACATACATACAACAATTCAACATGCAATAGATTCTAAAGTTAAGTGTGTGCATGCTACATACGAGTGCAGTTTGAAAGCACACTAGTTTTTTTGGGTTCTTTTTGTGGGATAAAATCACATGATCTGGTTTTATCATCTGCAGGTGGCGGTGCGTTTGAAGGCCGGTCCACGACTGGGCGAGGGGCGGGTGGAGGTGCTGCGGGAAGGAAAATGGGGGACGGTGTGTGATCATCTGTGGGGTCTGTCTGCGGCCAGTGTGGTGTGCAGAGAACTGGGCTTTGGGTCGGCCAAAGAAGCCCTTAGAGGAGCTTCCATGGGTCAAGGTAACACATCAGAGGATACTGTAACCCCAAACCTTCAGTGTGTCACTTCTCGCACCACAGCATTTGTACTACAGACATGTCAGTATATACATCAGTTGGTATACCAGTTTATTGCCTGTTGAAAAATTAAATAAAAACCTATAGATGATAGGAAGTATTTAAAGGCCAAAACATCACAGAGTCTTGAATGTGTAAATTCAGACAATATTTGGGTCAGATTCTTTGAGGAAAAATCTGGCAGGCATTTGATTGAGGTTTTTGTGTATAAATGGTTCAGTTGCTGTCACTAAAGCGATCCGTTGAGTTTGGGGTTTATTGCTGTTTGCCTGCAGTCTAAACAGAAAGCAAAACAGTTCAGATCTGACCCAGTGAAGTTTAAAGTATAAAAGTTTGACTGTTCAATCTTGGAGCACATGACTGTGTTTGTAGGACAGAGATTTAAACATTGTGTTTTTTGGGGTTCAGTGTCAGGACCCAACACTCTGAACTTGTGTCACCAATATTCAGTTATTTTTATTAAGCATAAGCAGAATACATGATGCAGTCGTGGTGTGTTCAGTTCTCTGAGTGAATGTGATGGTGTGACTGTGCTAATGAGCAGAAGATCTCCTGATGAGATGTTTCCTGATCGCTCCTGATCTCCTGCTTCAGTTCACTGCTGTTTCCTCAACTTAGCTTTATTTGTGTTTACAATTCAAGAAACAAAAGCATGCAGTGAAACTGTATAAAATATTTCATTTTTACATGCAGACAAAAATTATGATATTTTGTCCCCATAAAAACAGGCTCTTGTGTGATGTGATTTGAGTCCAGTGTCAGATCTGGAGTTTTTCTGCAGCTGTTATAACAGTTTTTACTAGTGTAAATGCAGTCAATACTTCACTTGTTGCCGGATCACTGTAACACAAAAAGCACAATGGAAAAGTTTGATGAATGCATCAGGCATCAGATCTCCACAGGCTGATGTGTGTCACAGACTCTGTTCAGAGCGTTTCATTGGTTGTTGGGGGTTTTAGGTAAATCACATGGTTTCTTCAGGGTGGGTGATGGGGAACACGTTTACTGCTGTCACGTCCTGATGACATCATAACCTAACTGAGCACAAATTACAGGGAGATGTTTCCATAAGTCCTGCTGCTGTTGCTATTTCTAACTATTAAATGACCCTTCTGGCCAGTGTGTAATTTGATGAATTTAGCTGCACAGACAGTCCACATCACAAGCGCCACATACGTCTGCGCTGGTTTGCCTTGTGATCTGGCCAGTTGCTGCTTCTCTGCCAAACGCAACAGCATTAATAACTATTTCTAGCAGGTAAACTGAGTTCTGCTGCCTGGAATTAGAGAGAAATGTGTCTAAACTCTAACCTCAAACACACAGGTATAAATACACACAGGTATATAAACTCTGTGTTGTGTGTGTGCTGGTGTTTACAGGCACTGGACCCATTCACATGACTGCAGTGGAGTGTTCAGGGAGAGAAAACTCCATCACACTGTGTCGCTTTCAGGAGGTTCCACTGCGCTCCTGCAAACACAGTCAGGACGCGTCTGTGCGCTGCAACGTCCCAAACGCTGGCCTGTCCACCACGGTGAGATATACACGCTCACTCGCACACACACTTCACTCAACTGATAAATGTGTCTGTGTTTACAGACTGTGTCTGTGTGCATTTGAGGAGATCTGACGTCATACAGACCCTAAATTCACACTGACACAAATATTTTACTGCAGAAATGGTTCAGAAAACTGTAATAGCATTTGTGAGCCGATGACATGTTGTTATTAGATCAGATACAATGAGTCTGGTAAATAAACACTGTACAATAAAAACCCACACACCTCAGCCTCTCTCTCTCTGTATCAATTCAGTTTAGTTCTTTATTGGCATAGTTTACACACAATATCCCCAAAGCATTATTTAAAAAAAAAAGCATTAATAAGAAATGTTTAGTTGTAACATTTTTAAAGAAAGTTTCTCTCTTTCTGCCTCTGTCTGTCTCTCTCTCTTTCTCTCTGCTTCTGTCTGTCTGTCTCTCTCTCTGCCTCTGTCTGTCTTTCTTTCTCTCTGCTTCTGTCTGTCTGTCTCTCTCTCTCTGCCTCTGTCTGTCTTTCTTTCTCTCTGCTTCTGTCTGTCTGTCTCTTTCTCTCTGCCTCTGTTTGTCTTTCTTCCTCTCTGCTTCTGTCTGTCTGTCTCTTTCTCTCTGCCCCTGTCTGTCTTTCTTTCTCTCTGCCTCTGTCTGTCTTTCTTTCTCTCTGCTTCTGTCTGTCTCTCTTTCTCTCTACTTCTGTCTGTCTCTCTCTCTTTCTCTCTGCTTCTGTCTGTCTCTCTTTCTCTCTGCCTCTGTCTGTCTTTCTTTCTCTCTGCTTCTGTCTGTCTGTCTCTTTCTCTCTGCCTCTGTCTGTCTTTCTTTCTCTCTGCTTCTGTCTGTCTGCCTCTCTCTCTCTGCCTCTGTCTGTCTTTCTTTCTCTCTGCTTCTGTCTGTCTGCCTCTCTCTCTCTGCCTCTGTCTGTCTTTCTTTCTCTCTGCTTCTGTCTGTCTCTCTCTCTTTCTCTCTGCTTCTGTCTGTCTGCCTCTCTTTCTCTTTGCCTCTGTCTGTCTTTCTTTCTCTCTGCTTCTGTCTGTCTGTCTCTCTCTCTCTGCCTCTGTCTGTCTCTCTTTCTCTCTGCTTCTGTCTGTCTCTCTCTCTTTCTCTCTGCTTCTGTCTGTCTCTCTCTCTTTCTCTCTG